>RAQS01000306.1:0-23266 GCA_003698115.1 Aspergillus sp. HF37 | reverse complement strand
CTTTCTATCCGCCTACAAACCACCCTAAATACCTACCTCCCAAACCAAAAAAAAAAGGAAAAAAAAATCAACCTCAAACCCCCAGCACCAAAACACCCATCAACAGCGCGCCCAGCGACCCAGAAGCCGGCCCGACGAGCCCGGCTGCGCCACCGGTTTCGGTGGGGGTGGACGAGGAAGAAGCGGAGGTGGAAGTTCCTGTCTCTGAGGAGGAGCCCGAGGAGCCCGTGGAGCCCGTGGAGGTGGAGGAGGCAGAGTTGGTCGCGGAAGCGGAGGAGGCGGAGTCGGTAGCCGACGAGGCGGTGGAGGAGGAGGAAGCTGTATTCTCAGCGGTGGACTGGGATTGAGACTGGGCAGATGAAGGAGAGGAGGAGGAAGAGGAAGGGCCAGTTTTTGAGGCAGAGGCAGAGGCAGAAGCAGAAGCAGTGGTTTCTGGTGCTGTGGTGGATGAAGATGAGCCTGTTTGCGAGTTAGTCCAGTTCAGGTAGATAGATAGATAGATGAGCCAGTGGGAGTGGTATGGTAAGAAAGGGACTCACCAAACGAGGGAGAGGATAAGGACGAAGAGGAGAAGGAGGGGGTGAAGATGAGAGTGAATGACGCAGAGGAGGAAGGTACAGAGTCAGATGGAGTATTTGTAGGAGTAGAACGAGTAGTAGGAGCAGAGGGAGTAGTAGCAGAGGGGGCAGATGATGTAAAAGGAGTGCTCAGGCCCGACGAGGACAGAGTCGTGGGCGCTATCAGAGCAGTAGTGACCTGGGTGTAGGAACTGGGGACAGTGGACGAGCGAGAAGAGGACACGGGCACCAGAGATGCAGTAGAAGTAGCAATATCAGACTCGGGGTCAGAGATGGAGGCAGAGATAGAGGCAGAGGATATGGTGTCAATGTCAGAGCCAGGGTTAGGGCTGTTCTTACCCGTAGCGGAAGAAGACGCCGATGCCACGACGTTGAACTGCTGCGACTGCGCCAGAATGCCCTTGTTGTTGGGCTTCTTGGACACGAGATTGATCTGGTATCCCTCTCTGCAGCTGACTGTCAGCATTGGTCGAGGGACTCATGGCAAACGCACCCCTCGTCAATGCCCGCCTGCGGCGGAATTGTGTACGAGCCCTCCGAGGTCTGGACGTTGGTGGCGACGGTCCTCTTGACGGGCGGATATGTTGTGTGGTCGACGAGGACGATCGCAAAGTCCTCCGGGTCGGTGCTGCACACGTTGGGAGCCATCCTGCCAGTATGGACTGTGAGCTCACCTAACAGAGGTCCATTTGACCGTGGTCTGCTCGGAGAAGTCCACGTCTGCGCCCTTGGTGGGAGAAGTCACGGACAGGGCTGAAGGTCAGCGCATTGAGCCGCGAGTTAGGTTGAAGGAATTACCAGCAGCGAGGGCAGCAAAGGCCGGAATTGCAAGGACTGTAGAGAAATGCATTGTTTGGCGGTATTAGATTGTAGAGAACAAACGATAGACAGGGTCAAGAAGAGGAGTCGATGGAAAAAACAACGGGGGGATAAGCCCTATATTTATAGACCAGCACTAGCAGTGGCTTACCGTGTTTCACTTGCTTGTCTTTTCAGAACCCTCGACGCCATGCTAGTCAGCCCTAGTCTCATTCTCACCGGCCCACTCGCCCAATTGACAAGTTGCTCTAGGTACAGTGCGACCGTTCCCAAAACGCCTGGTCTGTTTGGCACCAGCGCTGTTCGGATTGCGCGTATAGTCGAGGGATATACCTATGCGCCAATTCGTGTCACGGATTCTGCGGCCTGGACTGTGCTGGACTGCTCGATAATCTGGAGGATGTGTTGTTCTGGTTAGCCCTAATCTCGGGTCTCAGATTTGGATCCATCCGTGTCTACAGGTTAGTGTGTCTCACTACCGACTGTACCCTGGTCTGCCCGGTGAATGCTGAATCCCTGGCTCCCGCTTTTCGTCCGAATGTGAGAGACATTTTGACCTACAGCTTCAGGCTCTGCTTCCGCGTAGGCCGGTTGCCTGGGATTCGAGTCTGTTGTTAGACAGGCAGATTGTATTTTTATCCGCTCTGAAGACATTCTATTGGTTCCCTGTTCTGCAATACTCTATCCAGATTCCAACGGACTAGTCAAGGAACAAATGGATCCATCCGACACGAGTTCTGCGCCCATCTACTGCAGCTGGCTCCTCCCCCCATCCGCCGTGACCCTCTTTCGGATCCTGAGCCACATATGTCCAGATCCGAGCTCAGTGACGCCAGTCTCGCTTTCCGTATGAGAGTCGGTCACGGACTCTGGTGTGTCACTGTCATCCACCGAACTATACAACGACTCGTATCCGTCATCCTCGCCATCATCGCCGCTATGACCACCGCCCGAAGCGTGCCCGATCAATGCTGTAGGACAGAAAACAAGCGCCTCGCCCGTGGCAAGACGGACTATGGCGCGGAATAAATCCGATTCAGGCGACCGCTTGCCTCGCGCCGTTGCAGCCCCTGCGATGTGTCCCTCGATGGCTGCGTACCACGCCGGAGACGCGAACCGGTGCACGATGGCCACGTTGCAGAGATCCAGCAGCTTCGGGGAAGTGGTAGGCTCCTGGGTTGAGATGAGGATGCGCGCGCTGAGATGGCGCTGCTGCCGGACCACCGAGAGGAGCGTGTCTGTCATCTCCATTGCCTCCGCCGATGTGGTGGTCAGAAACTAACCAGCATTAGCCAAACCCGATGTTATTAAGAAAAGGTCGTATACTTTGTGTGCCTCGTCCAGAGCGATAATCCGACCAGTGTCACCCTAGATGGCGGGCTGCTTCCTGGGTCAGCTGTGATGGTGCCATGGCTGGCTTGAGTGGTGGTTAGGGTTGGGGTTCAGTAATTGGGGATGTGGAGGAGAAGAGTAGGTAGAAAGGCGAGGAATCCTTGTCCTAAAATTTAGTGTGTTACTGTTTGCAGGTTCCTTTCAAGGGGTTTTCCTTTAGGATGTTATTAGTTTACTTATAGCAATCATATAGATCTTTATACAAGAGCCTTTGGCCTGGGTATAGGATAGAATAGACATTCTGTTAGGAATGTATTCGGGAAGTTTGTTCGAACCAGTCGGCTGCCCTATGTAGCATCTATTTAAAAAAAAAAGCACATTCGCCGCAGAAATATTGGATTAGCTGACTGTCGTATTCCCGGTCTCCTATGCTCTCTCTCCTCGCTACCTCCATAGCCTTCAGTGCCATCTCCCTCCCTCTGCAATCCAGTCACAAGTTGCAGAACCCCTGGGCAGTGCCACCAGAGACAGATATACTGTCCCAGCAAAACGTTCTCAAAGGAAACACGCCTACTTGCAGTAGGACCAGAGCAGTCGAAGGACGAATCAATCTCTGTCCTACCGTAGTAGCGAGTCTTGACTTCAATTCATCGCTGTTACTGTACCCCGTCATGATAGCCAGACTGTCACCGCGTTCTACCACGTCCGCCCAGGTTACCCAGCTTGCGCGCGGTGTTTTCCAGATTGTCGGTCGGCTCGGGCACGGCGAGGATCTGGGCGCCCTCGGAGTTGGTTCTCGCTGTAATTCGCCTCGTCTCGGATTGCGCCTCGAGTTGCTCCTCCAAACATCTCCGCGAACGAGCATTTCTTCGTACCAGCCATAGTAGTATTGTACCTGGGAGAAGGATGGATATCGTACACGTAGAGAGAAATGCAAGGAGTGAGAGTGTTATGAAAGATGCTTGGAAAGAGGATGAGGAAGAATGCTCTTGAAGACGTCGGCTTAGTTAGTAGTAACTAAAGTACCGGGTCTGGGGGACATTCACTGGTTAGATTGGGACTTCTGTTTACTTCACTTGTCATACTAACACCCTGTCCTGTCCGCACTATAGCCATGACATACCTTGAATCAGTTCCACAGACGATGGTATCCGAGTTCGATTGTTCTACGTATTTTGGCCTTCGAGATCGATCGCAGGGCCCTGTGGACCAGGTTGATCGCTATCACTTCTGCTGGGTCCCCGGAACAAGTCCATAATTGGCGATATGGGAACTAGAGAATTATGAGTCTGAGAATCTGATATCAAGTCAGCGGTAAGTGTGTTTGACAGGCATTGCAAACGATTCCAGGTGAGGTCTACGAGTTATGCTGGCCGATTTGTATACTCCACACCGGCATCAATCCTCGTTTCTCGCAGGATCGTCATGACTGACTCGACATCACAGCTTGGCAACCTTGTTCAGATCTCTCCGTGATGTGCTGTGTTGTCCTCGTACAGGTCGAACTCGATCATTAGAGAGGATCAACTGGCAGAGGGCCAGAGGCTAGATAGAAAGGAGCAAGCGTTGAGCTCCTATGAGACTGAACAGGCAGTCGAGCCATGAGCAGCAGATTAGCTACGACAAGCTCGAGAGCCCGACCCACACTGAATCAGGTCCAGAACTTTGCTGGCCGATGGATATAAACTGGCGTTCCCAGCGTGTTCCCCCAGATCCTTCATCGTCAGTCAGTCTCTCTTTTCATACCTGTCGCTCATTCAGTCCGACGGAACTGCTGTTTCTGCATTTTCCATTCCACTCTTTTGACCACCGAACATCCTCATAATGAAGCCCCAAACCGCTGCTCTCGTTATCAGTCTGCTGGCGCCGGCTCTGGCAGCACCCGTCTCGCCCACCAATAATGGCCAGATCGAAAACAACTACTCCTTCATCAACCCCGTCGGTTCAGCGTCTCCTCCGTCTCTCAGCGGCTCGCAGGCCGCTGCGAAGCCCTCTTCTACTTCGGGCGACAATTCCTCCGGCGCACTCCCGCTAGTGGACGGTGGACAGATTCCGCGTGTGAAAGATACCGTGCATGAAGCTGTTGGAGATGAGTCTAAATCCGGTCAGCACTCAGCCAATAGTTCTCCTTCGAAGCATGATCCCCAGCGTTTCGGTATGGGCGGCGGATCTTCGCCCTTTGGTTCTATGTCCGGTATGGGTTCTCGTGGTTCTGGCGGGTCGTCGTCTGGTCCAATGCCCATGCCAGGCATGGGATCTGGTGGTTCTGGCGGACCTTCTGGCGGTTCACCCTTCGGCTCCATGTCAGGCATGGGATCCGGTGGTTCTGGCGGCTCGCCATCTGGCTCCAAGCCCAAGTCCGGAGGAAAAGGCCCTGCCCCCTCTGACGTTGTTTCTTCGGCTATGGGCAAGGCCTTTGGCATGGGTGGATCGGGCTCTTCTGGCGCTTCTCCTTCGGCCACTTCTTCGCCGACCTCCTCGCAGCCCACTGCAACTCAGACTGCTTCGTCCAGCGGCGGTGTCCTTGACAACTTGGACCTCCTTGAAGCTTCAAGCCTGTGAACCTCGATGGACGGATGACGCTGTCATTGGCGATTGGGGATCTTCGTATAGTTATTGTCATTCGCAGACATAATTAGTTGTCAATGATTTCTTTGGATAGACCATTCGGTACGTCAAATAGTTGTGCAGGGTAGTTGTAAGGTCGAGAGAGAGTCGACGAGTCGAAGTGGGCGTAACCGGGCCACGTGATTCTCCGCAGCCACCATGACTCTTCTTCCTCCTTTTCCTCCGTCAACCATCTTCAGGTCGCTCTGCTTCGGACCTGTCTTCCTCCATATTTTGACTATCTAATTTACAGAGTAATGCTTATTCCCCGCATACGCCTACGACACGACATCAGCGATTTTGAAGATGGATGACAAAGGGGACGGCCTGTTGGCAGTCAGTTACATACATGCCCTGGGGTCGGTCCTATTAAAATGCTAATGACTTGCGGCTATTCTAGGAATTGGAAAATGTTTACTGCCCCCCTCTTGATCCTGCCCTGTTCTCGGCTATCGCCTTCGACTTCGATCTGGAGGATGCCTCGCAGGCCCAACAGTGTCGCGACACGTTGGATACCCTCAAACTTTCTGCACTGGAGCAAGAGGACCTCCCTTTTGACCCGTCAGGGACCAGTGGTCTTGGTTCCCCCAATGGCCAGGACCTTGATGGGATCGTCTCGGAGCGGAGCGCGTCCCAGAATGACACGACCCGGTCGCGCGAAACCGACATGACCAGTCTCGCGTCGGAGTTCTCGGCATTCAGCGTCGGTGATAAACACTCACCAGGCTATTCCAGCCAGCGAGGATCCTCCGAGCCGGTCGGGTACATCGTCGGCAGTGATGGTTCCATCGTGCTCTCGGGAACGACCCAGGAGGATAAACTTGGTTACTTGACCGAGATGTTCCCGTCCGTTGATCCATTTTCTATCCGCCATACTCTGGACAAATCTGGCGGGGATGTCGATCGCTCGATGGATGTTTTGCTCAACTTGGCTTTTTTCGACGAACAACGGCCGGATGAGAATGGAACCACGGTTTCGGTACCCAAAGGGATCGACGGGTTTGTGGAGAACGCGAACAGTGACATCGGCCGTAAGAAAGGGCGGAAACGGAAGGCGAGGAACCTGAACAGTAAGAATCAGGGGGGGTTGCCCTATGTCTCGCCGGACGCGACACCTGCTGTAAACAAATGGGATGCAAGCCAAAAAGATGTCGAGTTCATCTGCTCACGAACATCTCCCATTTTGAAGAGAGAGACTGTCACTTCGGCTCATCATTCTAATGGAGCGTCCTTGTCTGCCACCATACGATCTCTCGCCGTCGCGCATGCGCCAAAAGAGCAGGCGATCAATGAAGACCCGGTCATGGTTGAGCAGGTCGCTGAGCTTACCCAAGAATTCTCGTCTGTTCCTTCTGACACCCTCGCTGGGCTGCTTCGGATAACCAGGAATTCGGCGTCGGCAGCTAATGAACTGGCAGCGGCCATGGTGAGCCGCCCTGCACCATCATCGGTATCGGAGTTGATTAAAATCACGACAACCAATCCGCCGCTTGACCTCGGTGATGAGGAGCCAGTACAACGGACTGCGGGGTCTCGAGTGGCGCGGGACTATAACCGGGCGCGAAATTCAGCTGGACTCCACTATGTAGCTGGGGCCGACGCTTTCTCCAAGGCGTCGACGGCGTACCGACGAGGCCGATCCGATCGAATGATGGGCGGTGCAGCGGCTTATTATTCTGCAGTGGGCCGGGACCACCTGGAACGAGCCAAGAGAGATGCCTCTGCGGCCGCCGACGCGCTGGTAGACTCGCAGTCTGGATCGAGCGTGCTGGATCTACATGGGGTGTCTGTGCAAGATGCGGTTCGCATTGCCAGCGAGAGGGTCTGGGAGTGGTGGGAGTCCCTGGGTGATTCGAAGTACATGCGCGGGGCCAGGCCGCCGGGGTACCGGATCGTGACTGGTGTTGGACGACATAGTCACGACGGCACTTCTCGTCTCGGGCCGGCAGTGGCTAAGACGCTGGCGCGAGAGGGATGGAGGGTGGAAATCGATCAAGGTGTTTTGACGGTGGTGGGCATTGTTCGGCATAGCTGAATGCTGGTCTCAGGGTATCTATCGGTCCGCAATTTGGCTCAATGTCTGGCATCTAGCATGCATATATACTTGTATCTGGGATGCTTATATCTGCAGAGTATAGTCTTAAAGTATACATACATATGTCCGCTCTGTTGTTCTCCCCGCGCGATGACGTAAAGCGGGTGTCTTGCCTTCGTTCTTGAATTTCTCTTCTTTTCCACCACTCCTACTCTGCCTTGATCTCCCTCTTCCAACACGGTCAGCCTGATGCGCCGTTTGTCAACAACCCCTCTCCGAGCCATCGCATCTCCCTCCAGACGCTGCGCTGCATCGGCCGTGAATCCATACGCAGCATCCCGATTGTACCATCACCACTTCAAACCACCGCTTTCACTATCCAGGACGACCCTCCTGAAAGCCGCCCCAACGATCCCCATCCTGGGCTCACTCTTCAGCTCCAGCGCCAACGCCGAGTCTCCCAACGACCCCAAGATGTCGTACCCGCACCCGCGCAGCGAATCCGAGTGGCAGGCCGTTCTGAGCCCTGGTTAGTTCCTTCAACTCCCTATTCTAGATATTATATGCACCTCTAACACAACCGGCAGAGCAATTCCGCGTCCTGCGCGAAAAAGGCACCGAACGACCCTTCACCGGCGAATACGACACCCACTACCCGTCCCAGGGAATCTACACCTGCACCGGCTGCAACGCGCCGTTATACAAGGCATCGCACAAGTTCAAGTCCGGCTGCGGCTGGCCGGCGTACTTCGATTCGATCCCCGGCGCGGTGACGAGGCATGTGGACAGCTCGTTTGGGATGGAGCGCATTGAGATCGTTTGCAGTAACTGCAGCGGGCATCTGGGCCATGTCTTCAAGGGAGAGGGTTATCCGACTCCGACGGATGAGAGGCACTGTGTGAATAGTGTTAGTTTGAGGTTCAGTGAAGATGAGGCGGCCAAGGCGAAGGCTTGAGGGCGAGAACTGGAGTGTTGGACGGAGGAGCTGTTGGTGTATAGTGAACATCTATGGAGCGTTTATATGTCATTGAACAAGAGCTCTGTTCAATAGTAGTCCTCCAGCCAGCCGGTGAAAGTGCTCTTGTTCGGTGGTGGTGCTGTCGCGATATAGGTTTGCGTTGTTGGTACCTCCCGACTCCCGTACCGTGGCCTGAGGCCCGCCACTTCTTTCAGGCTCCTTTTGTCTGCTCTCACTCTCCAGTTCTCTGCCCACTCGCCATGTCTCGACGCGCTACTCCTAATCAAGCAGCCCAGAACCAGCAGACGATCAAGAATCTGCTGAAACTCGACACAAACAAGACCTGCGCCGATTGCAAGCGGAACAAGCGTAAGTCCGACACTCCTGCCAATCCCGATTCCCCGTACCTTCTCACATACAGAGCTGACAAGCTGGTGGCTAGATCCGCGATGGGCCTCATGGAGCATAGGCGTCTTCATCTGTATCCGTTGCTCGGGCATCCATAGAGGAATGGGCACCCATATCAGCAGGGTGAAATCGGTGGACCTCGACGCCTGGACCGACGAACAACTCCAGAATGTGCTGAAATGGGGGAATGCGAGGGCCAACAAGTGCGTTTAGCCTGCGCTGTCGGCTATTCAATTCGTTGCTTTTGCTGACGCCGCTGCAGGTACTGGGAGGCGAAACTCGCGCCTGGCCATATTCCGTCGGAAGCGTAAGTCGATTGTGAAATGAATTGGGCTGGATCCGTGGCTGATGGCCGTTACGCAGGAAAATTGAGAATTTCATTCGCACCAAGTACGAGTCCAAGCGGTGGATTATGGATGGGCCTACTCCCGAACCCTCGACACTCGATGATGACGATGTGGTATGAGTTCGTCTGGTTTTGTTGGCTGAACGGGAAGACTGACCTTTCAGCCGCTTGCGGTCGTACAGGAAAAAGCAAAGATTGAGCGCTCGGCGTCTCAGCGAGCCACGACTGCGAGTCAACCTGCCGCAGTGCACCGACAACAGCCGTCTATTGATTTATTCGGCGACGAGGTCTCCCCGCCAGTCCGTCCCAGCACTACGGAGCCTACTCCGCGTGTAGCTCCGCCCAGTCAGCCACCAGCTGCCCCGAAACCGAACAAGCCAGGGGATTCATTGCTTGGGCTTGATTTCTTCGGCGACACCAACCCGCCCACCGCTAGTCGTCCGGCCAGCACCGCCTCCACACCTACCAACGCGCCTGGGTTGTCTCGACCCGACCTGAAGCAGTCGATTCTGTCTCTATATGCGAAACCTCCGCCTGCTCCTGCTCCTCCACAGCATGAGCGCAAGCCTTCCTTTGGAGATATGGCTTCGCCCCCACCGCCGCAACCATCATCATCATCGAACATGGGCGGGCTGACAGATGCGTTTAGCGGGTTGAGTTTCCCGTCGACCACTTCTCCGCCCCCGAAGCCGGCTGAGAAGCCGTCTCCTTTTGCTAATCTGTCAAGCTTTGCGAGCAAGAAGTCGCCCCCGGCAGCTCCCAAGATCTCCTCACCAACAGCCTCCGCCAGCGGTGGCAATTTATTCGACAATATAACATCTCCGACGGCTCCTCCTAAGCCCCAATCACGAAACGCGTCCATGTCGTCGAATGGCTTTGACCAGGGTTTCACCAACTTCGCGTCTCCAACAGTCCAACCTGAAAGACGTCAGTCATCATTTGCAAACGACCTTGTCGGTCTCTCTTCGCCGCCGGCACCTGCAGCCACCCCGCCCAAACCAGCGGCGACTTCACCTCAGCAGGAGCTAAATTCAGCCTTCAGCCTCTCGAAGCCACCAGCTCCAACCCTACCACAACCAGGACCGGAGCCCGCGCCCAAGACTGATGTAGCAGCAGCCACGACCACTGCTGTCCCACCAAGCATGCTCTCATCGAGCTTGGATCCCTTTGAAGGCAACGCATGGAGCACCCCCGACCCAGCGCCAGCAGAGCCGTCAGCGTCCACCATGAAAGTCCCGGAGAAGCTAACTCCCAACGACATCGGCTCCGGCTGGGGTGCGCCCAGTTCCACGGAATCGAAACCACCAACCACAGTAACGGCCGACGAAGATTTCGGTGGCTGGACCAGCGCGGCGCCTGTCTCTTCATCTACGACAGCGACCGCTACCACCACTACGACGTCGGATATGGGTGGCATTCCTCCCAAACCCCCCGGTGGCGGGTTCAGCGGGGCTGATGACTTGTTCTCGAACGTTTGGGAGTAGACGTCTGTTTCGTTCTTTCCTCGTGTTTCAAAACACATTCGTGTCATGCTTAGACTTGAGCGGTTTTCAATATAATTCATGTTTTCTTAACTTCATGTCTGGGTTGCAGCCGGCTAGTTGGGATATTAATTGATATCTCGCAGTGGCATTTGATCCTTGTAGTGCCTATCTTGCCCTCCTCTATGAGATTCGTCCTGTCACTTCAACCTATGGACATTCGAATCCGCAATACCGTTCCAAAAGCCAGTCATACTGGCTAAAACCCCCGCGAAGAGAAAAATTTAGTTTAGATTTAGTTTAGAGCAGCCAATAAGCCGCTGGACGGGTATATAACAAAAAAAAAAAAACCTCCCAAAGAACAAAATCCCAACCCAGCCAGCCACCCAGTAAGCCGTGATAAACATCATTAATCATACCAAATGCCTCACACTCGACCCATCGTCGTCCACATGCGACGCCGAATCCTCCCTCGAGTAAATCGCCGTCGTAACCTGGATCCCGGGCTGGGTCCCCTGCTTCACATCCCCATCCCTGTCCCCATCCACAGTCCCGTCTCCCGGAACCATCTTGGCGCCGTTGATTGAGGTCTGCAGGTTGCTTGCGGGCGCTGTGCGGCTCAGCGGGATACTTCCGCCTCGGCCTCCGGTGCCGCCGCCGCGGCTCGGGTACGGATAGTAGTGGTTGCGGTAGGAGAAGAGGCGGGGGAAGAACTTGGTGATGAAGGCGCGGGTTCCTGGGAGACAGGCGCAGATGATGGCGACGTTGCATTCGACTGCGGACCAGCAGGCGGCGCCGACGTTGTCGTCTGGTTGATGGGGTTAGCTTGCGTTGGTCGGTCGCTGTTTAGGTGAGGGAGGAGGCGTACAGGTTGGGTCATTGGAGTTGGATATGATGAGTAGACTGTGGAGACGGAGGATTGTCGTGATCAATCCGCTGACAGCGGGTCAGTAATCCGACATGAAGAGAGCGTGCTCGCTGTGCTTACAATCCACCCAGAGAAAAGATGCCCATAACGGCGAACTTCTGCCGCCTCGGCAGGTTGAGGCTTTTCAGCACCGGCATCGGGTATACAATGATCATGATGTCTGTCAAGATGTGGATTGCGGAGTTGGAAAACCAAAGGCCCTTCCTGCTGAGACAGTATCCGTCGATGCTTGCGTTCCAGAATTTGGCCACCGGTACGCAGTTGAGCCACGCGCTAACAAACGTCCAGGCGCCGTAGATAGATATAAATGCGATCAAGAGGTGGCAGGCGATGCGCATAGGCTTCGTGGTGAAAATCCGCATGTATTGGAGGAGAATGGATAACTTCGAGAGGATGAGCGCCCCATTGTATATCGGGATTGTCGCCCAGAAGATCTGTTGACAGGGGCAATGTATTAGAAATGTGCGCCCAGGGTACAGTGAGCGTGCTGGCGGCGTACCTTCATCTGCATGGTTATGACAGACTGCGGGAGGGTGGCTCCGTGGGCCCCCATGCCATACCTGACCTCTGGTGCGATGTTAGCACCCTGACTAGTAGGGCAAAGGATATGAACAAACCTTCGACAAAAAGGGCGAAAAACCCCCATGAAAACGCCTGGCTCCTGTGTAAGTCAGAGATCAAGGGTCTCTTGCTTGAAACCTACAAGAGCCACTATAATAGTCCAGTCATCCGGGCCCATCTGCTTCACGATGAAGGACCGTGTATAGACGCGCACCGCAGAGAGGATCGTAGCAAGGCAGGTAAAAACGCCGCTGACAATGAGGACTCGCTCGCCGCGCCACGTCGACCATTCTGATACCGCCATCTTGAGCGTCCCAGGAGGCAATGCCTAACAGGAGTAGACCGCTGCAGCCGCGTCTTCAATGCACAAGGACCGCGATATTATTCCCAAATGTTATCCCCTGGCTGAACAACGGCGATTGCCCTTATTTAAGAAGCGTTCCAGAATTCAGAAAAATTGTTTGCTGGGTTACAACTCCAAGCGGAGACCGCGTGGGGATCGGGAATGAGCACGACGATCTGAGCAACGAGTAGCGCATCTTACTGCGTAACTTTCATGCCGATAGTTCTGCACAAAATATGGATTCAAGGTGGCGGCGCCGTTCGCCGAACAGCGCTTGGGAGGTTTCTGTGGACCCGCTCATGGGGGCGGCCAGTGCATCATCCATTTAGCCGTCTCCCCGACAGCCACGAGGGCCTCTCGTTCCTTTCCACGACGTTATCAACAGGGTTTGTTCGCCTGGGTGTCAAATGCAGTGCTGGTCTTTGACGCTCCTGTCGGGTTGTCACTTGCCAGATTCCTGGAGTCACGTCAGGTCGGGCTCCGCCCCTCGGCAGATCAGGTCAGGCGGTTGGACCCCGAATGCCTAGCTGTACCCAGTTATATTCAACAGCGAGCAAGAAAAGTTTATTCGCCGACCATGTGTCGTGCAGGGAGACAGCCAAAAATCAAATGGCCCGCAATGGCCAATAGTTCGGGGTAGAAATGTCGAAGTTGTTAATGGATATAGAACCATGGTTCGAGGTCTCGTCTTGTTAACATGAGAACGAAATATTTTGGGTCGGTCAACAGCCGCCTACCCCTGAATATCTGGTTCTGCAGGCATGCAACGATCGACGTAGCACATTGTCATTGACATGACCGCAGCGGTTGAGACCGTTTGATGATCGGAATGCGAATGGCTCCTGTCATAGCTTGCCATTGCTATACGTACGCGGAAGGCTGAAGGGCTGAGCAGTGATCGGATCACCGATGCCTTAGCGCGGCCGTAGTGCACAGATTGAAGAAATGCCACAGTGGGTCAGTTCTGGCCAAGGCGATAGCGCGCACTGTTCCTGCAGTAGCGTTTAACCAGCGCTCATCAACAGCGTGTTTGGACATTGCTTGGCCGGACGAGGATGCACGTGGATATACGTAGGAAGAAGTTGAAGTCCAGCAGGAGAAGTCAAGGGGGGGAGGCCTTACCGCTTTGGGCCAATCCGCCGGCCTTTTTCCTCTCGTTCTCCTTCTTTCTCTCCATACTCACTTTCCCAGCCCATGGCATCGGGAGCACTTTAGTATCCACCTCTCGCTTCCGTTCCACCCCCCGCGTGGCCACTGAGTCGCATGGCTTCATTATTCTACGGGACCCTGATTTTGCCTGACTAGTTGGCAATCGCAATTATATTTTGTCACTTGACCTGGAGACACCAATGCCTACGTATACCAAGCAGGGGATTCTGCTGCCCCTGCACGTCCTTCCGGGTAATGTCTCCGTCCACGGTGGACTCGTGGACTTCCCTTTGCCCGCCGTTGTGGTGGGTCTGGCAACACGCTGTCGAATTTAGCCGGTTCCTGGGCTGCGCAGTGACATTGTTTTATGGCTGCGAGTGCCACCACGAGGCCTCTCGTATTCCCTGATGAAAGTCAATTCCGAACTCACCACTACGTACAACGACTTACAGAAATATCGATGGCCGGTCAAACAGGATTCCCCATGGAGGCTATTCATTCTGTCTACTGAGCGGTGATCATGCGCGGGCGACCTTTGCCATTGAATGGTATACGATGGCCAGGAAGATCGAAGCAATCATTTGTGTCCATTCGAGCAGGCTCTGATCGCATCCCCTGGTTTTAGGCGCCAAAGTAGTCGCATTTACGCGCTACCAGGAGATATGTGCCGTGGGGAATTCAAGGGATACATTTCCGATCACACACGATGCTGAAGTCGCAGGGTATCCGGTGCTTCAAGCATCTCGTTGAAGGCTTCCCGGAGAAGTCTGCGAACGATACTATATCGGTGACTGGCTGATATTATTGTTTGGGTAATGAAGCATCTTTATGCAGGGGACTGGACTGGACCGCCCACTTTCAAAAGCAGAGACACTGGATCAGCCTGCCGCGACCATGACCACTACGACTCATGTTCT
Source organism: Aspergillus sp. HF37 (assembly GCA_003698115.1). Taxonomy (NCBI): domain Eukaryota; kingdom Fungi; phylum Ascomycota; class Eurotiomycetes; order Eurotiales; family Aspergillaceae; genus Aspergillus; species Aspergillus sp. HF37. The sequence goes on along the minus strand of RAQS01000306.1, from coordinate 8,804 downwards.
ATCCTGAGTTGAAACTGTCTCCTATATCCCCCGACAACTTCCGGGCAATGGAAATCATAATGACGGCAGTTCTCTGAACCTGGGTCTATCGACAGGCGATGATGACCATCAAGTCAAGTCGCAGCACGGCATGAGGCCTAGTATAACTAGCCAAGATGCCGAAGCTGACGAGCGCAAGGACGGTGATCGCGACGATGCTGCACAAGTCAGCCTCGACACACGCAGGACACTAGGAGTAGTTCGCGTCGCGCACTCACAGCATTACTCCGTGCGGAGTAGGGCCGACATGTGCGTGGCCACCTTCGGCGATCCAGGGCCCAACGTTGACCTCGTATGAGACGCATCGACTCCATGATCGCATTCGAGGATCTTCAACTTATGCAAAGCTTAGCGACGCCACTTTAAACTGCAACGTTGATGATGTCTTCGCCAGTCGCCTAACCGGAATTACCCCGTATGGCCTCGGCAAAAGAGCTGGATCGGCCAAGCTGCCAGCCAATCTTGTACAGGAGTGGCTTCTGGGCGAGATAGTTACAGGGATGTCAGATGAGTCAGCGGGAGCTTGCTAAGTTATCCCAACTCTTTTCTTCCCGCAATCCAGTCGCATCCTCCAGAGTGCTGCATGGAGGTTAACCGTCAACCTTCCCCGTCGGTGATTATTTTGCCTGCTATAACCTTCCGGCCAGGAGCCTTATGGCAGACAAGAAAGGTGTTTTCTATGAGGTAGGAATCCAGATGCGACAGCCGGGGAGCGAGCCGGGATGTCTCTAGCATCAATCCTGGCCGTCTTCTAAATGGTATCAACTGATCATTTACAGCGGATAATTCCCGAGTTCGCCCAGGGAACCGCTTTTCCGTTTCTGCCGCATTGTCGATTGTTCGCAGACATTCAGCGTCCTCGAACCTGCGGCTCCCTGCTCCGCGCCAAGAGACGGGAATGACGGACGATCATGGGCATTTTGATCGGGGTCGAAGACCCTGTCAATCCAAATCCTCTGCGCCTCGAGTCCGCTTGAGCTGTGAGGCATGTCGCCAACGTAAGATAAAGTGCGATAAGCTTAGCCCGTGTACCAACTGCCAGCGATTCGAGACTGTCTGTGTCCCGGTCGAGCGAGCACGTCTTCCACGCGGGCGGACTGGGAGACCAGCCATGGACCGGGCGCCAGAGTCAGAGGTGGATTTGAGGGATCGCGTGGCTAGAATTGAGCAGTTACTTGGGGATATGGCCCATAATAACAACAACAATCCCGCTGCCGACAGTCCACCTCGTTCCGCTGCCGAATTCCATGGCATGCAAGGCCAGGCGCCAGGCGCTCCGCTACCTATGAGAAACCCTAACGTTGGTTCCCAGGGAAGCTTTTCTGCGCGTGGGATCGTGCAATCTGCGGAAACCGAATCGCACGTCGGGAGTTCCTATTGGAAGGATCTCCAGGTAAGCGGCCTGAGCCATATCCACAAGCAAAACAGCGGTAATGAAAGGTCTCATTTCACGCAGACTCAGGGCTCCTCCCGCAGTACCCTGAGGAATGACCTGAGAGGCGATTCACACACCCCCGGCAACTCCACCGGTTTTGACATGTTTCTCGCAGGGATGGCCGACCAGGAGAATGTTTCCTCTCCAGAATATTTCGTTAAAGAGCCGTTTTCACCGTCCCAAGCTCAGCGACAACTGCTTCATGTCTACCTGGAGCATGTTGATCCCGTAGCCAAGATACTCCATAAGCCCTCTCTGTGCGCATTTCTGTTGCATGGACAGCCTTACCTCGACTATGAGCCGGGTCACCCAGCACCGACGGCACTCGCTTGCTCTGTTTATTATCTGGCCACCTGCTGCCTCAGTGACAAACAGTGCATCGAGTTGTTCCGAATGAGCAAAGAGACCATGGTCTCCATAAATCAAAAAGAGACGGACGCAGCATTACAACGAGCAGACTTTATCACGTCCAACGACTTGACCGTCTTACAGGCGTTTGTTCTATCCCTGGTATGTTCTCATACCGCACGACATTCCGGCTGTAGGAAATCTCGGTCGCTGACGTGCCCTAGATCGCCGCTCGAATCCATGACCAGAGCCGACGAGTGTGGGCCATGCTGGGCATAGCCATCCGAGTCGCGCAAGCATTATCACTGCATGTACCGAATCCGCCCTTCCCGGTGCGGCCGTTTGAACAAGAAATGCGTAGACGTGTGTGGCAAGCAATCGGGGGACTCGATGCGCTGCTCTCATTAGACCATCGTGCCGAACCTCTCATGCGAACGAGCTGGCTGCAATCAAATATGCCCTCGCATGTCAACGATAGTGATATTTCATTCGACATGGAAGGCCCAGTGCAGGAATCGGAAGGCTTCACGGACATGACGTTTCCACTGATCACCATGAAGAGTCTTTACAACGTACGGGCGCTGAACTTCAGCGATTTCCTGGACGCCATCCCCAACACACTGCATCTGCGACAACAAACCACTGTTGATTTCCAGCTGGCGGCGTCGCAGCTGCTGAAGAATAGCCAGCCCGAAAGTGTAGCTTTCCACTGGTTCAGCACGAAAACGGCCGAGTGTCTCGTTGCGATGATGCAGCTGCTAACCCTGCGGCCGCTACAACGGAGCCCCAACTTCCACCCGCCGCGGGACCGGGGAGACAACATCCTCAGGCTAGCGGTGGACGTGCTGCGAAGGATCCACGAGCTGCAAACAGACCCGCGGGCGACGCCCTGGCGCTTGAGCGACTGGAGCACATCTATCTGGCACTCGATGGCGGTCGCGATCGCCGAGCTCTGCGTCTGCGACGATCCCTCGCTGATGGAGCGATATTGGCCGTTCGTCGAGGAGGCATATCAGCGTTTCCACGACATCCCCGACAGCCATCGCGGGGTTGTTTTCAACGCGATCGAGAAGTTCATGGCGCAGGGCCGCGCGCACAGGGACAAACTGCTCGGCCCAAGTATGCCCAATAGCGGACCGCCCGTTCCGAACGTAGCTTCATCGCAGGTGCCGCCGTTCTCCCAGCCCAACATGCCCCCATCAACGAGCTTCATGCCCATCATAAACCAGCCGGCCATGGCTCAGAACCCGGCCATGTCCATGCCGGGGCCGACGAGTATGGTCGGTCCGTGGCCGAGCGTATGGGAGACCATGGATTCTGCACATCCTAGCATTGACAACGTGCGGAACACGTCGTGGGTGAACTATGAGGGGTTCATCGAGGACCTGTACGACGGCGCGGGTGTCATGCGGACGGAGCGGTAGCGGTTGGCCAAACAGCAGGGGTGACAACGAAGAACGAGAACAGGCAGATTCAAAAGAAGAAAAGAAAAGAGAGGGAAAAAAAACTCGAGCGTCCGTCCGACGGGTCAGAGAGAGTAATGGGTGCGTGAGAGTGGATTCACGACGGTCTTATCCCCGAGTTCGGGCTCTTAGGGCTCCGTCGACGCGCTCTGCCAGAACCCGACACCAGCCCTTCCTCCATCTAGTCCAACAGTCCACAGAGTTTATTATTGGTTCCAAAACAATTCATGCACATATACGGCAGTAACTGAACCCTGAGCGGGTCCTCGGGTCCTCCCCCGTATTCCTACTAGTAGAGTATACCAGCCAACCAGCCAGGTAAACCTACCTCGTATCTCCGTCGGCCTCTGCAACCCACCCAAATGCAATCACGCAATTGCTGAGCCGAGTGCAATGAAGAAAACCCCCGACGCTGGAGAACGGCGCACATAGAACCCGAAAGCGTCGGGATACGAACAGGGGGGGATCGGACAGGCGGGTTTTGGAGACTTGCAAAGGCCGATCGATGTGTTGGACAGACAGCAAGCAAGGCGGATACGAGACTGGGCGAGCGGATTATTACTCCATATTTGATATCTTGGACAGAAACGTTTCCGAGGTGTTGTGTGGTGTTATTATTATCGCTGTATGCAAGGGTACGTAGTGGGGGAGCCATGCACCTACTCCGGGTGTTTAGATATATTTGTTCTCCAGGTTACGTGTGTATATCTACCACACCGGAAAAGGATGCATCCAGGCGTGTTGTCAGAGACCAAGGACTGTAGATAAAGCGAACTATACCTTCCCCCCATTCATTCCATTTCTAACTGCCTCAGACGCCACCCAGCCCCTAGATACATGTAGTAGAGTATTGAGATCTCCCGTCTTGCGAATGGACTGCAGAGGCGAGGAAATCCGAAGTCGACAAAGCCAGGGTATTATCACATAAATGCGTACAGTACATGCATGGAAAGAAAACAACGCCAGCCAGAGTTCATCAACCGACCTGATCCGTCTAATACTCGTCTTCTTTGTCAATGATGGAGATCAATTCCGCGAGCTCCCGCCGCAGCGACCGATTGCGTTCCCACAACTCGACGATCTTCGTGCGATGGCTGAGGAAAACCGCTTTCTTCCATGGAAGGTGGTCGTATTGCGCGGCAGTGCCGCCCGGGAGATTGCGCGCCAGATTGCGGAGTACCAGCGCTGCCTTGTACGCCACGCCGAGCGGCTCCCCGGTCTCCGTTACTGGCGTGTCCGTGTAGAACCACTTGCGCACGATGCGTTCCTGTAGCACGGGGCGTTTGGAACTCGGTGGCTCCGCGTCAGCGGGACGCTCGTCCGGCAAATGCGAAGAGATATGGCCGGCCACCATGCCAGTGTCGGCGCTCGGTCCAGAAGATCGCAGCTTCGTGCAGTTATCCCAGAGGCAGGTGTGGATAGGTGAGTCCGCCTTGTCCAGATTGTAACGCCCTGGCGTGTCCGTGGCTGTAAGGTTCATGTGTTCAGTGAAGACGTGGGAGCGAAGATCGGTGGGCGAGGCAAAGGCCCGCACGCATTTTTTGGATGGCGTCGTCTCGTCTGCCCACCGGCAGTAGAGGTACGGGAATCCCTCAGAAGTGTACGCGGCCTCGAGCGGCCGAATGCCCTTGATGATGAATTTGGTCGCCGCGCCCGGGCCGTTGATGACCTGGGCCTGCGCATTTGTAAAAGTCGTGCTAACATTTTTGATGAACTCCGCCGCCGGGAGGACACTACCGCCAGGAACACGGGGATCTGCGAATCGGCTCTGGTAAGCCTGCCATAGCGCAATCTGCGTGATTTCGCAATCCGCATCCTCGACAAAGCAGCAGCGCAGCCAACGAGAACTGCGCTCCGGTTCCGACAACTCCATCAGCTCTTTGAGCAGTTCAGGCGGCACCCGCGGGATCTCTGACGGCGGCGGTGCTACCTTCTCCTCCTGCAGTACCGTTTCCTTCTTCGTCGGCTGCGCTTCGTAGGACAACAGCGCAATCATTCGTGGAACGAAAACGATGGGAAGGCTGAAAACTTCCATCATGGTCTCGACGTTTTCTGGGGTAAGAGTGTACTGGTACCAGTAATCCAGCGCGCCGCTCAGGATGTCCTTGTCGAGGTCTAGAAGCGTGTGGTAGTACAATTGCTGCAGTGTCTGTTTCGGCGTACGGTCCATCGCTCGGTTCCCTTCTGGTTCATCGAGCTCTGTCGAAAAATGCGTCAGAGCCCAAAGTGCACGGACAATATGGGCACGGTCTGACGATTCGAGGCACCCGAGCAAGCTGATCCAAAGAGGATCCTCTGGGTCGGTTTTCATGAACTTGGTGACCTCCTCTGCAACGTCTAATGCATCATTCTTTATCTCATTCAGCCGTGGCTGGTTTGGAATATTGGTTAGGACGACCAGGAAATCCCTCAGCAGCCCGTGGGCATAACGCGATACATAGTACGCATTTTCCGTCAGCAGAACCATATTCCGGAGAACCAACGTCGCTTCCTTCACGTTCCGCAGAAGATGGTTGAAGTCGTAGGTCTCGAGAGTGTCTTGTGGTATGGTAACCGGTATCCGTTTCATCCGCTCCAAAATATCCCGTGTGCCACGTATTGTGTTCAAGACGTTGACGCGGTCGACAAGTTGTCTAGAATCATACCGCAACTCCCATTTAACGCCCGCGGAAAGGACGCTGACCTCCATGGCCTTTTCCATAAGGGTTTCCGCGAGTAACGGAAACCCTTCGAACTTGAACTTGTCCCATCGTTGATTAGAGATCTGCACGAGATGATATAGTGCAAAATCAACCTCGTCTGGGATGCCAGATTGCAGACCATAATGAGCCCGTTTATAGATATGATCCGCTGGCGTCTGCGGTCAGTAAAGTCGCCTATTCGGTGGGCCATGGCCACTTACATTTTGGCACTTCGAGATATCTGAGAGGAAAATATGGGTCGTAAAAGTCCGGTTGCTTCGCCAGTTTGCCTCTGTCATATAGCCCAATAAAGAGGCCTGGTCGGTTCCCCGGCGTTGCTACCTCGCGCGTCGACATTGGGACTTTGGGTTCCCTCCCTTCCCAGCTGTCTACCGGGTGATGAGCGTTCGGCGGGAAGGCATTTGGCGGATGAGCATTTATCGGATGGGCATTAGGAGGATGAGTATTAGTCGAGGGGACCGGGCTAGCGTTTAATTGCGGTGTCATGGACGGTTGAGGAGATGAGTTTGCGTTCTGTGAGCGTCTAGTCGGCCCGGTGTCGGGAATGAAGGGCTGGTTGGCCTTGGGGGCCTGTCGCAAGCCCCCTGAGACGCATTAGTATAAGACGGCAGCCAGTATAGACGACAATATTCATTACTCACGTCGCAGGGATGTCCGGGGCGTGTTGGCTGACATTCCGGCAATGGATCAGGTGCGAGTAGTCGACACCCAATCCGTTGAAGTTGGTGATCTCGTTGCGCACGCTATCCGCGAGCACGTTTGCGTCTCGCTGCCTTGATGTCGAGAGACCCTGGTTCGTTTCAATGCGAGATGTCTGGAAAGGAGCTGGAGCTGCGCGCGACGTGGATATCGGACGAAGAATGCGAACGAAACCGATCCTGACCGTAGGAGGGCGAATAGAGGATGCTCGTAGGATTGCGCAGATGGACGGCAGAGCTCCGCGACCGGCAGACTCAGCAGGGGAACGACAATGGGATGACGGAGGCCCTCGAGGGCGCGGGAAGATGAAGCAGCTCTCAAAAGTCCTTCCGGCTGGTCGGCCTCAGGCGCGTCGCGGAGGCTTGTTCTTCCGTTCTGCGTTTACAGGTTTGCGTTGTTTGCACAATTTGCAGTATTTTGTAGTTGTATTGTTTGCATTGTTTGTATTATCTATAAAGTACTTGGGATAAACTGCGACATGTAAAACTACTCCTAGAAGTGTCATCCCAGCTATTTTATATAATATTGTGACCTGCGCAGTCTCATCATCTCTCATGCGTTTTACTCTGATATTTTTGCCCACATGACTTGCTGCCCTATACTACTAAGCAGTATCAGAATACCGCCACTGGTGCTGGACGCCCTTTATTCTTGTACTACACTTGAGGTAGCCGAGAATGTCTGAATTAAAAACAGGCACTATACTCTATAACTGGACTGGCTATACGGACATGTTACTGTCAGTATATCTGTATACTAGGACTCAGGTCAGGTGCCCAGACCCCTCAACTCCCTCGAATACTCTCCCATCCCATTTATATATCTATCACTCCTGAACGATTTCCATCATGTATCGTTCCTCCCAAGCCCCCCAGGACTTCTCCCAGCTTACCCGACTTCCCCTCGCAAAGTTCTCCTTCACAACCACCTCGCTCGGCCACAACGGCCCGTTGAACTGGAGCCATGTCATCGGCAATGGCGACCTGATTGGCACATTTGAGAAACGGTCAGTGGCCGGTTCAGGATCTGGACGAGTCATTCTCAGAATATCTCGCGAACTGGATATATTGGTACGTCTGTTTGACCCTCTGAGGGCTTTTAAGGCGAGACACTGAGATGCATCTTCAGGAAGACATAGATCTTACCGACTTTGTGCGAGAGATGAACACGAACCAGTCGAGACAGAAACCATCTTTTGCTGTCATTGTCAAGCCGCCCTGTCTGGCTGTCAAGTACCCAAGCGGGAATACATATGTGCGTGGACTTTCCCACACAACTGAATATCTACCCTTCTGACCCGGTTGGATAGCTGCGTCGATTCCAAATCAAATTCTCCTCGGATCGCGACTACTATACAGCCCTGGCTGTCCTGAGCGACATCAAATGCCCGTTCTCCGAGTCGAGCTTCGGTTCGGCGCCATCTGGCCGGAAGCTGACTTCGTCTTCGTGGAATCTTGGTGCTTCCGCGAGGAAGAGCCCGGCTGTAGCCAGCTGGCCTGCTTCGAATAGCGCTGTCTTTCCTTTTCACTCGTCTATTGCGGCGCCTGGAAGGATTCCCAGTACTCCTGGTATGCATCCTCCTCTCTTATATAACTTCTGGTAAAGACTAAGCAAGCCTCTTTCTTATATAGGACCCTCGCCTTCATTCCCTCCACATACCACAACAAGCCTTTCTGCACAACTCAGCAGCCAATCCAGTGCCATCCCACAGCATCCAGACCCAACCCTCCAGCCGGGAAGCAGCCCGAGCACCTTATCTCGCCCGTCGACAGCCACGACATGTCATGACCCGCAGACTCTCAACCAGGTCCTGCCGCCGAAGCGCGAATTGCCATTCTCTAAGCCCGGTGCGAAGAAACCGCGCCTGGCTCTGCGGGAGAAGCAGTCGAGTGAGTACAGTACTCCTATTCACATTCGACACTGCCCCAGCTCTAGCTATATGTCAAGTCGGAGGGAGGGACACTTCTATGTGAACTAACAATCGTCTCATCTCGGCCGCAGATCTGGATTCCACTCCGAATCCGGCTCAACCGCCCAGCTGCAAAGACACTCAGCTTCCCGCATTCCCTTCTATAAACCCTCAACCGTCCAACGTCCACAGCCAGACCCATCGCCCCA
>RAQS01000305.1:0-23327 GCA_003698115.1 Aspergillus sp. HF37 | reverse complement strand
GATCCACAGAAGAGCACGAGCACGACCAAATCGACAAACACGGCATTCCACATCCTCCCTTTCCCCTCGTTGTCATCCCCATCGCTGTTATCTCCAAGAAAAACCCCCGCAAAAATCCCAAAAACGACCAACCAATTAACCACAAGCACACCCTCCCAGACCATTCCCCCAAACCTCGCGACGGGCCTAGTCCTCAACGGCCTATTCCTCAGGACCACCAGATCACAGAGCACGTAGACAAACGCCGTCAGCGCGCCCAGGAACCCGACGACAACGGCGTAGACCCAGCGCGGGTCCGAGGAGTCTGCCGTCGGCTGGATGTCGTGGCCGTACAGGCCGATGACGGTTAGGGAGAGGATGAACTGGAGGGTTCGGAGGGCTGGTTCGGTTATTTTTTTGAGGGGTGATCTCTCGTCGCCGGTGTAGTAGTCTGTGTCTGCTTCGGGGGCTGAGGGGGTAGGGTCGCTGGAGAAGGTTGGTGGCATTGGGATATGCATATTCGGTGGTTGTTGTTGGCCCTGTTGCTGGTCCTGCGTGCGGTCTGGTGGGTAGGGCTGGTATGTCTGCGGGGGGTATGGGTGATGCTGAGGCTGAGGCTGGGGATATGCGGCGTTGGACGACGGCCAGGCACCCTGGGGAGGACTCTGGTTCTGGCGGGCTTTCTTCTTGTCGTTGTGCTTTTTTGCTTGCGAGACGCCGACGCGGAGGAGTTTGAATGCGAGGAGCATTGGGCTGGTAGTATATATATATATGTGTATGGACTGGGAAGAAGCTGCGATGGACGTATAGAGAAGGAATGAGCGCCTGCGCTGAGGAACAAGTTGACCGTAAATGAGGAAAGCACAATGGACAGAGAGTAGGCAACGGGTTTATATAGCTAGGGCTGATCTATTTCTATACTGCCATGTATACAGCCGCTTTGTTCAACCGCCGGCTGCTCTCGTCCATTGATTCCGACAAAGAACTTTGAAACATCAGTCTATTTCTGTTGGCGCGCGCTACTAGTTTCAATTGTCGCTACGCAGACCGGCGACTATCTCAATTCCTATTCATACTGCACTAATCTGACATCCATCCATACTCCAACACTGTCCACTCCACCATGCCATGCACTCCAACCATGCTGAGTGGGGATGATGATGCTCTACCAATACATCCAGTCCATACACCTAGTCAATGACACAACGAACGTCGTAAAAGAAACCCCTGCCGACTCGCCGTCCACCCGCCGTCCACCCGAAACAACGAGCATCACGGCGGTCGACCCCCATCCATCCCCTTTGTGTCAAATCCCGCCTTCGGCTGATTCCATGCGGGTGCTGGCGGCTTGAATGTTCCAGACGGCGCTGGTCCAGGAGGCGCCGCATCCTGTGCTGCAACTTCATCGTCGTAATCGTTGCCCAAATCGTCTTCGTGCAACCCTGCCTCGCCCGTCGATGACTGGTCCGGCGCACGATCACATCCCTGCTGGCATGTATGCGGCGGCGCATGCTTACCCGCGTTCTTAGTCGCCTTCTTGTTCTTGCGCCCCTTCATCTTGGCCTTCTCAAGGAGCCGCCTCTTCTCCGCCAACCGTTTCCGCTCCTCTCGATCCTTTTTCTCATACTGCCTGATAAGAGCCTCTGGCGGGCGGCCAAAAATGCTTTCGTATTCGCAGAATTCGCATATCCAGACGTCTTCAAAGCTCGGCGGATGGTGGAGGTTCGTGTACTGCTGCTGAATTTTGCGCTGCCGCGCTGCCAATGCATATACACTACCCGGAGACCGCTTCTTCTTTCTGCCCGTCGGCTGTCCGGCCTGTTGCTGCGGGTTCTGGTTCGTTTGCGCCACGTTCGGACTTGTCTGCGTTCCCTGCGTCGCAAACCCTCGATTCGGGGCGGCCAGAGAATTAGGCGAGCGGTGCTGGAGAGGATATGGGTGTTGCGCTTGCAGTGCCATGCCTTTGGACGAATCCGACTCGCATGTAAACGTAAACTGCGTCTTCGTCGGCGTGTTCTCCTGCTCGAGCAAACTGACATTCCCAGGGCCCTTTGGAGGAGTGGAAAGCGCTGCGGCATTTGCTATAGCGGTTGAGATAATTCCCTGGTCAGACTTCCCAGCCGAGTCACCTGCGGTTGTAAGTGAATGCCCAAAGCGGGACTGAGCACTACTACCTGGCAGTAAACCTTCACGCCGACTAGTCCGACAGTTGGACCAGCCATTCATTGAAAGCGGCCGACCACCACCACCACCACGGCCAGCATTTCGCCCTAGACGCCCCCTGCCAGACCCGGAGAATCCATTGCCCACAGGTGACGCTGGATTGCCAGTCCCGTAGTATGTCCCAACATTGCTACCATCGCTGACCGCAGGAGGCGGGGGCGTCGAGCTGGCCAGACCCATACCTGCAAGTTCCGGAGACAACGCAGAGTGGTGGCCGCCCAGACTGCCCGGCGTCGGGATTTTACGCTTCTTCTTGTTGTTAGTGTTTTCAAACGCATCATACCCGTCGGGCCCTGTCGGCGGCTTCACTTGTGGGCCTTCGGACCCGGGGAACCCTTGTGCCGCACTGGACGCCGACGGCGACATGGGCGACCCGCGGAAGCCAGCACTTCGGCGGACAACCACAGGACCATCCTCGTCAGCACTGTCATACTCCACCCCGTTCTCATAAACATGGCCCTCGAATTCACAGCCCGGGTCATGAACCTCGGTATCAAACGTCGGCGGCACAAAGACCTTGGAGTCGTCGGCCCCTCCGTTATCCGCACAAGCGCCGTAGAAGAGCTGGGCTGCGGCGGGCGCGGGTGGGTAGAAGATAGACTCGGCAGCATCGGACGACAAGCGAGAGCGAAGGGTGCGCTTTGGGAGGGGACGGATCAACCTGTCTGGGTACACCGGGGACGGGGTGTCAGGAGCCGAGTACGGCCCGCCTGCAGGTGGACACACAAGCATCAGCAACGGGCCACCATGTTCTCCCGAGTCTCATCCATGTCAAAACCAGACCAGGCCGAGGGCAAACTCGAGGACTCCGAGTTGTAGCATCCTCGGCCAGAAGGACAGAGACAAGACATACTCAACGTAGCAGCCATGATGCCAGATTCCACTCTCGTCCTCGGCAACGCCAAACGCTGGCCTAACCAAAAACCAGTCGGCAAGATATATACGTCCGGGTATACCCTACCGGCCCTATTTGTTCACACTAAATATGCCGGCGTAGGTATGCGAGCGCTCGGAAAGAATGAGGGGGTCGGAAAACTGCATCACCGTCAGCAGGGCAACTTGTCACGGTAGCCGTGGGAACAGGAGTAGATGGGATGAAACAACGGGACATCCGATGAAAGCCCTTTCATAATTGCAAGGGAGCGCGCTTTCAAAGAGATGAGCGGACGGAGGGGACTCACACAACGTTGTTGGAATTAATCAGCACCAATGCACACTTCTGAGTGTCTGGCGGATAAAAGGACGAGGAAAACCAAGCTGTCTGAAGGCAGAGCAACGTAGGGAAACCAAGCGAGGACCAGGATGAGAAGGGAGAGAAGCCGCAGGGGAGCCGGGGAGTTGTTGCTGCGTCGAGGAAGTCGGAGAGTGCACGCTGCCAGTTTGGGCAGGAGCTTAGTCATCCTGACTTGGCGCTCGCTACCCGGACTATACAGCGTTATTGCTACCTTGGATATTGCTAGATTCTGCAGGTAATAATACAAAGCAACAGCCAGGCGAAGTAAAATAGAGCCAAAAAGACCGGTATACATGTACCAATACCCCATACAGTGAATCCGATATCCGTTGGATCATGACAAAGGAGACAGATGAATAGACTGTAAATTGAGACTGCCAAATAGAGGTGCTCCCTGATTGCTTGCGAAGGATTGGTCGACACCGTGATGCGAAAGATGATTAAGAATGGCGATGATGGTGTATCCTGCTCAGAACTCCAACAAAGTATCAAGTAAACAAACCGACGACGCCAAAGCCGAGTATACTCAAGATGCAGCCCGCCAGCAACCAGTCCCAGAACCGTGCGTAGTATAGTATACAGAGCCACACGCCAAACGACGAAAGAGGGTATCGTGCATAAACCCTTGACCAAATCCGAGTCGAGAGATGCAAAGGAAGCCAGATGTGCAAATGCAAACGCAGGGCAAGGTGTCACTTCTCTCCGAATTTCCCATACTCCTGCTGCCACTTCAGGAGATGCCGCGTGAGGACGTCCATCATCTCGACGCTGCTTAGTTCCTTGAAGTTCCTCTCTTTCGGCTGGCTGCCGTCGCCATCGGGGGCTGCGCTGGCTACCCCGGACTCTCCTCCATCGCTAGGGGCCATCGCGCTCTCGAGCTGGTCGACCATGTTTTTGATCGATGCGCCGTTGGGTTGGTCCCCATTGCCGGACGGTGTCGACGCGCTCTCCCCGCTCACGGCCATCTCGACCTGCATCCGGGAGATAAACTCGAGAATCCCGGCGACACGTCTCTTCATTTCGGTCATTGTGGTCCGATGCGGATTCATGTGCCGTGGTTTGCTGGGCTTGACAGAATCCCCGCCGTTCAGATGCGCTCCGTTTGCGCGGATTCGAGGCGAGTCCATGCCCATCTCATGGGACTGCCCGCGCCGCGGCGAGTTCACGTGGTTCTCTGCCCCGTTTCCGTTGATATCGCGATCCCTGGTGTACTGGTTTCGTCCCAGTTTACCGCCGCGTCTAGCAGGCGGGCGACCAGATTTGCGCGTTGACGGACGAGAAGGTGCAGGTTCTTGCGCGGGCACAGGAGTGCCTGGACTCGGCTGGGAGGGCTGCTCTGGTTCATTGGCGGCCGACTTCTCTGGGGATTCGATCTCGTGCTCGGAGTCTTCTTCAACCGCTCGGTTAGCTTCGGAGTGCAAAGGTCATGAGGCAGGTCATGAGGCACAGGGCTGCAGCTCACCTTCAGCTTTTCGCCGATCTGACCGGCCCTTCCTACGGTTTGCGGCCTCGGAGCGATCGGCTTCTCCCTCTTCTGCGTCTTTAGTTTCCTTTTCCCGCTGGGCCCGAGCTGCCCTCTGCTTCCTGACACCGTTCGTAGCTGCCTTTGCCCGCGACTCATCGTCCGACGCAGGCTGGGATATAGAATTGCTTTGCTTTGAAGCGGGCGCTGGAGAAGGAGAGCTTGTGCGTTGCCGTTTTGCGGCCTCTTTATTACTGAAGACCAAGTCAGCAGTTGATTCCCAAGCCCAATGCCAGAATCAGCAGAAATACTCACGCTTCGCTATCGCTTCGGCTCCGCTTGCCCCTCCGATTCGCTGCCTCTTCCGCGTTGGACTTTGTTTCCTCTTTGCTCTCTTCGATAGCACGCTTGAGCTGTTCCTCTTCGTCGTAGGCAGCGTCGCGGCTGTTCATGGTTGAACGGCGCTTCGGAATGGAGTGCGGATCATTCGATCGCGACTTTCGGTCCCTCACGCGTTTCGGGGGGTCTCTGGACGAGGCGCGGGACGAGACAGCCGGGGACGAGCGCGGAGCGACGGGGAGGTACAGGGACGAGAACTGGCTGCAGGGTGTAAGCGACGTTCCATATGGACTCACTGAACGACAGAAATTGAAGGAACCGAGCTGGGACAGAGCGAACGCAACGAAGACAAGACCAGTGGCAGGGGTGGCAGGTCATGAAACCAAGCGTAAAAATGATTGCAAAGAGCGAAAACAGACTTACCCATTCGATTCACTCTGAACTCTGTGAAGATCTTTCCGACATTGTTCACAGTAGTATTCATCGGGACTCATGGCCTCATCCATGATGCCCACGCAGCCGCCATGCTGCCAGACCTTGCAATTATCACACTGGATGAACATGCCGCCGACATCATCGGACAGCAACTCAGACGAGTCCGCGGGCGGGTTTGCCGTGGGGGGCTCATTCTTCACCGCGTCGGAGGAGGAGGAGGGAGGACGACCGCGACCGTGACCGTGACCGAGGGGGTCCCGACGAGACGGGGGCAGGCCAGGATAGTCCTGCTGGCGACACAGACACCTAGTAACTTCCTCCTCTTCATCGCCGTCGTCGTCGTCTTCTCCTTCGCCGAGTTTGAACACCCGGTGGTGCTCGTCGTTCCCGTCGTCGCCGGTCCGATGGCGTGGGCGCGGTGGAAAATCGTTTTTCGAGCCACCCTCGACATCATCGACGGATTGTGACCGCTGGGTCGAGGATCTTCGAGAGGGGCCTTTATGATTCGACCGGGTGTTTCGCTCGCCTCGGCTGAGGGAGCCCGATGAGCCGGAAGAGTTTGCGTGCTGCAGGATGGCTGGAGAGGGTTGCGAGGTGCGGGCGCGGGAGGAACGACGAGGAGTCATGGCTGAAATGCGTATACTCGGTATGGCGACAGAATTCGCCTGGACGAGGTAAATATGCTGGAATAAAAATGACAAAGGAATAGCTCTGCAGCTGGCTGGACAGGAGCTGCTCGTGGGCGAGCTGTCGCGGTGCGGCGGAGAGCTAAGTAGAGCGACAGAAGGAGCAGGAAGAGGGAGGGGGAGACAATTGAGTAAGAAGAGACGGCAGAGCGAGAATAGCGAGACTGTGAGCACACAGCGAAGCTGAGGACTACATAGTCTGCAGCCGAAGGGAGCGTGGGAGAGAGAGAGAGAGGAAGTAAGAGGAGGAAGAAGAGGGAAGATTCAGAGGCGGAATTCCGTTGGAGTCGAACTGCCGTTCCCCGCTTGTAGTCAGCACGCCTCCCTCTCTCGTTCCCTCTCTCTCTTCCCAGTCCATCCCTCCCATACTCGTCTTTCGCCTGCCCAAGCCCACCAATATATCCAATCCGGCAGATCCCCCCTCCAACCTCTCCCCCGAGCTGGATCCGGCATCCCACGTTGACTCAACGCACTAACGACTGAGCAGCCCATCCTCCACGTCAGTCACAGAAGAACGCCCCCTTGATGACCACGACCCAAATAATATACACGGACTGGCCAACGATAGCGCAAGATATCCGTCCATGTCGCTCTGGGAGTTCGTCGGGACAGTGCGCAGCATCGCCTTCTAGCCGGGCTTCAACACAAACGCCAGGAACGGGGCCAGGAATTGCACCCCTGGGCTTCAGGGCGTGGGCCATCCTCAGATTAGATATGTCCGCTGGCTTTCATCTGATGAGGTGAGTTGGGATCGGTCAGCGTGAGGCGAGTATTCGTATTCGTGGATATACAGGTATGGAGTGCAATACACCGCCCGAGCGTGATGCCGGCCATGTCCAGTTTGATCCGGTACAGGCGCCGAGATGCTAGATTGCTTGGATAAGATTTATACAAGCCGTACACGACATTGGATGGGTTTTATTTTCCAGTCTAGGAGCTAGAGGTAGAAATATGATACGGATAAACATCAGGCTCATCATGCAAATAGCATTACTCGCTAGGTACAGTCCATGGTTGATATCCGAACAAGACCATCCATCCATGCACGCATGGTCCATCAATCCAATTAATTGAGATCCAAACCAAACATCATCACAAAAAACATTTACCAGAAACTAAAGGCAGCAACTTACATCGTCAGCGAGGCCAACTACCTTCAGAAGAGTGGCTTGGACTCACATTTACAGCCTGGAGCCGTGGATAACCTTGAAGTCGACGACCAGCTCGCGGCCTCCGTCGTTGATGACCAGAGCGCGGACACCGCCACGGCCCTCGTCGAAGGCGCTGCGGATGCGACGGAAGAGGCCTGCCTGGGGAACGACAGGGATGCCCTGCTTGATGTCGCCGAGCTCGGTCATGGCAACGAGAGTCGCATCGTCGTGGAGGTCCAGGATGCGGTAGGTCTTGTAGACGGGCCCAAGCATGGTCTGGACAATGACCGACGGCGAGGGGTTGGAGACGAAGCTCGACTCCTCCTGCAGCTGGCGGCTGAAGAGGTCGACACCCAGGTAGCGGTACTGGCCGGTCTGGGGCGACACCGAGATGCGGATCACCTGGCACGGACGACCCTGGAGGATCAGGATGTCGCCAATGCGGACGAAGTGGCAGGGAATCGGAACGGTGTCGGGCGAGGCGCTGCCTCGAGGCTCGACAATGCGGACATCCTCGCGGACGCCATCGCGGACGCGCGAAGGGCCGCGCTCATCGACGACCACATCATCCCGGTCGTGGTGGTGCTGGAAGGGGTGGACGATGCGGTCGGCCGCGCGCTCGACGCCACGGCGGAAGGAGTGGTAGTGGCCTTCGTCGTCGTAGTAGCCCATCTTGCTGCGAGAGGGGTGGTAGTCAAGAATGGAGTTAGTCCGAAGAACTCTGACGTCGGAGCGAGGAGCAGGCTCGACGTTCAGCTGGCTACTGCTGTAAGGGGTTCCGCGGTCGTAAGATACGTCGACCGGCTGGACAGAAGGGCCACCGATGGACTCAGTGGCAGGCTGGGGCTGACGGTCGTAAGAGACGTTAACGTCGACGTCGTAGGACGGGCTGACGCGGCGACGGTAGTCTTGCTCAGTTACGTCGAGCTGGCTTCCAATGCCTTGATCGTAGCGAGCAGAGGGTTCAGGTTGACTGGGAGGGTAGAAAAAGTCAGACACGTAAACAAACAATTTAAGCAAGACCGACACCGACACCAAGGCCGACACCGCTCATTGGTGTTTATCCGGTTTGTTTACGTTTGACACGTAAGACCGGGCGAGACTCCATTGGCCCCGGATCGCGCCCGACGGAGGAGCCACGGGGCCCACCGGCTCGGAGTAAACAAAACAAAAAACAAGCGGTTTCAAACCCAGGCAGAAATCAAAAGACCAGACATACCGTGCACTTGCAAAATCCGCTCCGGGATAGCGTTGCTCGTCGTAGACCACAAAGTCGTCCTGGCGACGAGAAGACGGGGCAGTAGAGGCAGCACCAAGAGCAGCACCAGTGGCAGCAGCAGCGGCGGTAGTAGGAAGACGGCTGTCACGCTGACGAACGCCTTGATCGACTTCTTCCTTTCCGTGGACACGGGGGTCAGGGAGAGGAGTAGAGGTTCGAGTATCTTCCCGTTCGACGCGCGAAGTGCGATCAGATTTGTTGTCTTCTCCCTGTACTCTGCGGCGAGTAGGCTCAGGAACAGCGTCACTCCGGTACGACGACGGGAAGACACTGAAGGGGATGGGGACACGTGCGTCGAAGTCCAGATTGGCTGTCCTTTGGGCGTCTTTTCTCGAGTGCCTTCCGAACTGTTGGACAACAACTCGAAAGACGAAACAAGAAAAGACTTAGGGGGGGGGGAAGTCTTCTCGGAGGGGGGTAAGGGGTAGGAAGAGAAGGAAGGACCTTTCTTCAGGGGATTGATTGACTGAATGGGGATGGGAATGGAGAGGGATGAAGGGAAGAGGAAGAAGAGAGGAAGGAGGGAGAGAGGGACGAGGGCCGCTTTGAAGGCTGGCGTTTGTTTACCGTATTGCGCGGTTTGTTTACCGTTCTGTACTGTACGATGTTTGTTTTGTTTTCAGCCGAGGTTCTCCTCTCCGTCTCCTTCTTCCTCCTTCACCTCTCTCTCCCTTCACACTCTGTCTACTCTCTATGCTCACTTCCACTGCAGACGTCTGTTTGTTTGCCTCTATCGAATTGCCTCTGTCCCTGCACCATTTCCCATCCAGTCCTGATCCCAGACCGCCCCGATCCAGCCACTTCACATGTCCCCAGCGGATCTCCAAGGTCGCCATGGCAACAACCCCGACCGAGTCTGCTCGGAAATCTGCCCTGTTTCCACCGATCGCCTCTGCTCTGCTCACCACAAACCCAACCAACATCTGAAGCTGTGACAACTGAACAGCGCCAAAGACACCCGTCGAAAATTGCATGTCAATGAATCTACAATCCATGATACATGTCGATACTCCTACCCCTACGGAGTACGGAGTACTCCGTACTCCGTAACTCGCGCTGAAACAGCATCAAGCTCCCAGCCAGCCAGCCATATCGTGGTTCGCCCTCATTGGAGAATTGCGCTGATCGCTCGACTTTACTCTATCGCCCGCTCTCCACCGTCTGCGACGCGACCAGCCCGGCATCCTTTTGCCACCGGCTAGTGCGGCCTGGCTGAGACACCGTACTTTCTTCAGTCGGTGGAGAGGAGGCTGGAGGCTGGAAGCTGCTGGCGTCCCTTGTCCAGCCTTGCCAATTGAGCTCTGCCAACCACCCGATCAGATTAATCTGGCTGGCTGGCTGGTTGCTGTGGACCCAGCTGACCTCCAGGCGGGCCTCGATCGATGCCCCAACCCGCAAGTGGAGAGAGAGACTGGCAATCCGAGGTTGTGATGATCTGTCCACCCGCGGCTGGATGTAAACAAACATCGCGAGTTTCCCAACATCGCGCGTCTCATACTTTGCGCAACTGAAGCGTCCACATATTTCACCTGTCATCCAGCTTTGATAAAAATCGAATCAAATGGCCAACATGGACAAAGTTGGATTTAATTAAGTAGAAGATATCCAAAAACCGAACCAGACCAGCCACTGCGTTCTCCATCAAATGACCTGCACTGCATGAACAATGCCTCCTAGCCGCATCGGGCGAGGGTATCAAGTTCCAATCCATGTGTATCGTCAATCTTGCACCGCATGTCTCGGCCTGCTATCCCAGACAGCAGCCGCGTTATTAAGTCGTGTTTCCTGCCGCAGAATGAAGTGAAGTGAAATATTAAAAGCATCAAAAACGAATAACAGATGTAGAATAGTAAGCGTTTTCTTAGATCGTTGTATATCGGATAAATGGCAGAGATTAGGAGACGTTAGCTGCGCAGGCCAAACGCCTTCCGCAGCGACGGGAATCGTTTTCTCCGTCCAGTCGGGGCGATCACAACATCCAGTGCAGATGTGCTTCTCTGCGGGACTTGAAGTAAGTCCGCGTCCGCCTCGCGCCGGGGCGCCTGAACGGCCCCCAATGTATTTCGCTTCTGGGCGTCGCTTGTTTGGGGCTCATACACCGGCGACAGATTGCGCGCACGTGGCTCAGCAACTGGCTCTGGCGAGCCAGTCTCCCTCGGCTTCGAGTTCAGCGACCAATTGTCCGTCATCGTGTACTTCTTGATCCCTCTCTTATTTGGCCTCGGGGACGACGGCGGATGATGGTTATTCGACGAGATTGTGGTGACCACATTCGGCTCTCCGTGTCCATCAAGAGTCGGCTTCTCCTGCGCCTGGTTGCGCTTTGCACGCGGATCTTCTAGAGCTGCGTCCCGACTGCTTGGGCTGTCCAGGATCGACTTGTTAAGTCGGCCATCAGGATCCTTCGGTTTCATTATGCTCAGCCGACGGAGCAATCCGGGTTTCTGTCCCCGTGGTGGCCGATGAAGGAATTCATCCAGTTGCTCCCGAGTTATCCCGCGTGATCTGGCCACAGCGTCTAACCCGGGATTATCGGTCGTCGCGACAGGCTTCCGCGCCATTACAGGTCGTGGAGGCCGTCCTTCATCTTCAGAGCTGTCCTCCAACTCGGTGGAATCGCCGTCATACCAGCCTTGCCGACGCGGGATTCCTCGCACAGGAGATAGGCTGCGCGTAACGGGGTCCTCATCATCGCTGGAGTCGGGGAACCGACTCCGGAAACCCTGATGCCTGATACTAGCGTCGTCATCGTCAGAATCAGTAAACCGTTGCTTGAATAAGCCACCGGACTTCGGACTTCTCTTGGGGGTTTTGCCTGTAGAGAAATACGAGGCCTTTCCGCCCATATTCCCAGCACGCAGCGTCATGGGCATCTTCCCCGGAAAGGCCCCTGACGAGGTTGGCCATTGACTCCGTTGCTCCTCAAGGGAAGCCGCGGTATCCATCGAAGACTGGCCCCGTAAGGTTGGGAAGGTGCTTCCCAGCGCCCGCTTCATGGAGGGCACCGGACTTCCCTTGGTGGGACGGTTGGAGCGTTTGAAGCTGCTTGACGGATCGCCTCCATTTAACATCAGTCTAGGGGCACTGGGAGTGCCTGCTGTCTGAGAGAGAAAACCCTTCACATGCTCCAGTCGTTCATCATCGTGGCTCGTATCTTTGTCCCCTGGCAGAACTGGGCCAACCGACATAGGCCTTCTACTTCGTCCCTGGTTAGGTTTCAGCCGCAATTCAAGGGTGTCGCTTTCGGCTTTCTGTGGTAAAATGCCATTTGTAACAGCACCATCTCGACGACTTCCGTGGGCTGCCACGGACATTGTCCTCTTTGGTGCCTTCGCACTTGGCCCCGCGGCTCGAAGCTTGGATTTCGGTGGAAGCGGCGGCTGCGGCGAGTAGATCGGAGAATCTGGGGGAGATTGAATACCTGATTCTTGCACAGGAGACATCGAGCGGCCATATTGCTTTGTCTCACTTGACGACTTGACGGATTGATCCCCGTTCACCATTGCCCCAGTCGGCTTACTAGGCTCGAATGATTCACCAGACATTATCGCATTAATTGAGCCGAAACCATCGCCCTCCAAATCTTCGGCAGCATCACTGTAGATACTTTCGTCGGACTCATCATCAGTGCCGTTTGGTTTCGGGGTTTCGGATCCACCCAAGGCAGTACCATCTGAATTGGAACCTTTACCAGAGCTCTTTGTTCTCTTTTTGGAAGTTCTGGGATTCAGTTCCATGGAGGCCCGTGGGAAGCCGCCAGGAACATGGAACAGTTCCAGACTAGACTTCCCTTTCTCAATATCGGTGGAAAGTGGCTCGGCGGTAACAGTTGAAGGGTCCGGATGCGAGGTCCCATTAGTGCTCACAACCGGCGGCGGCGTACTGCCTGCTCGGAAGGTTCTCGCATCCGCTTCGCTGGCCGGCAGATTTTCTCCCAAAATACTTGTATGTCGACCATCATTAGCATTTGAGGGCGTGGGATGGTCAGATTCGATTCGCTGCTGATCTGTCTCAGATGGGGTGTGGTGCAAAAGCCCACCGAGAGCATGATCGCTGGAGAAGGGTAAGCTCGTCACAATTTCATCGGAACTGGCTGAAGCAGTAGATTCATTTTCACTCAGTTCCGCCTCCACGGGTTTCCTCTGCTGGGACTCCCTGCTGTCTCGTATACTGCCAAAAGAAGGAAGGGCCGGTCTGGGTTTCAGGACATCACCGAGTTCATCGTCGCCGAAATCGTCCGACTGGGGGGGCTTCTTCTTGCCAGCGCCATACCAGTTCGCCTTGGATCTTGATTTTCCAGGAGATTCAGGCAGGCCAGATTCCGGGGACGTTGGCGGGCTCGCTGCGACCCCGGCAATCTCGGCCTCGTCGTCGAAGCTAACTCTGACGGGCTTCCTTTTGAACCCAAGCCTTGAGCCATCGTCGGTCCCCACTGAAGTGCCGTCCGACATTTCGCACGCGGCCTGCGCGGGTCGACTGGGAGACAAAGAGTCCTTTGGTTGTTGTTTCAATGCAGGCTTCACGGGGGACACGGACCTTGGCGGTGGCTGGTGTACTTGCTTGGTGCCCGCGACTGAGAGGTTGTTGGAGAAGCGTGTAGATCTAGGCGGACTGGCTGACTGAGGCCGGTACGGCTGCCGGCTTTCGCACTCACGCTCTGGAGGAGAACGATTTTCGACCGAGATACCCTGGGACGGAGACGACTCGTCAGACATCGGCGCGACTGTCACCGTCGGAGGCTCCTCGGAAGGAGCAAGACTATGAATAGTTTTTGTATGCTCCTTAAGCTTTGTGGCATTGCCATTTGATAACCGGCCTGAGTCAGGTTC
Organism: Aspergillus sp. HF37; assembly: GCA_003698115.1. Lineage (NCBI taxonomy): Eukaryota > Fungi > Ascomycota > Eurotiomycetes > Eurotiales > Aspergillaceae > Aspergillus > Aspergillus sp. HF37. The sequence goes on along the minus strand of RAQS01000305.1, from coordinate 9,710 downwards.
CTGATCAATATCTGTAGCAGGAGGAGCAGTTTGAGCACGTTGTCCACTATCGTCAGGTTCACGCGCTGTCGGGGCATGACAGGGCCTATGGTCCATTTGCATGGCTGCCTGGCCTGCTGCCTGGCCATCAACCTTGGTAGACCGAGCAATTCTAAGCTGGGAATGGTCAGGAGTTGCATCGTCCTTTTGCAGGCTGGCTGTCTGCGCCGCTGCGACTGCGGTCCCAACAGGGTAACCGGAACCACCTCCAGCGGTAGACACATGCCCCTCCTCACCACCGCTGAATCCCCTCGATCTCTGCGTCGCCGGTTTCCTTCCGGACTGTGGAACCGAGCGACGAGCATCAGCCGCCTCCGTCGAACGCCATTCACGTGTCGGTGGCGGCGGAGTCGAGATGTCGCGGCCGGCGAAAGTCACTGAACGAGGACTCGGAGGTTTGGGCCCGGGGCTCGTCGGGTAGGAAAAATTGACGGAGGCCCTACTCGCACTCCTCTCATCCTCTGGGACGGTGCTCAGACCCTGAATTCGCCTGGACGACTGGGGTGGCCCCAGTTTCGTCATCCTATCAACACTCACTCCACGAGTGGAAGGCGATCTTGGCGGGGTAGAACTTGGCCGGATGGGCGCATCCACGCTAAGAGAGCGACGACTCGTACCCCTCCGCATGGCATATTCGGGCGGGATCGCAGGGAGCGGCGGGACATCCGCAGGGCCAGAACTGGTGGCAGGGCGGCGGGGAGATTGTTCTCGGAAGGTCCTTTCGGTCATCGAAGCAGAGCTACTGGACCGGCAAGGGCCACTCCGACTCGGAGACCTAGGCATGTTGGCCTGCGAGAGCGAAGCCCGCCGCTGAAGCACCCTTTTCGTCTGGAGGTTTTCGACGGGCGACGGAGACGGCGAGTTTCGCAATGCAGCTGCCGCGGCGGCCGAAGACAGGCTGCCTGACGAGGGTTGAGATCTGAGGAAGGCATGGCTGGCAGCGCTCTGGGCGTTTTGCGTCGAGGACGTGGAGAGAGGCTATATGCATGAGACATTAGCAAATTGCGACAGGACCATAATAGCGAGCCATACCTGTTGGTGGGAAAAGCTTCTCTTACGGGGGTACATGTTTGGTCACGCCCGAGTAAGTACCGCCGTGTCTGGGCCCGCAGACACACAATGGCAGTGATCGGGAGGGGCGGAGTTTATGGATTAGCAAAGCGAGAAGCGCAGTCGTCCTGCAGGGATGGATGCAGCAGTCTCAGAGCCGTAGCTGCAGTGGATTGGCGAGTGGAAGCAGCCGGAGTTCGGATCTCGACCAGGCGATGCAGAGCAGAGCAATGCCGGCGACAGATGGCGGAGCGGAAGGAGGGAAGGAAGAAATAAAAGACAATTAATCAATACAATGCGATTAAAAGATTAGAGGAAAGATGAAGAAGATAGAGAGGTAGGGGAGAGAAACAGGATGAGGAGAAGGAGGAGAGAACAGGAAAGAGCAAGAGAGAGCTGGGCGGAGTGCGTCATGGATTCTGCCGATCAGCTTATCTACTTCAGGGCAGTCTAAAGGTTAGGGAACAACAGCTCCTACATTCCTGCAGAATATATCATGATTTCTGTATAATTAACCTCCCAACGCCAATTGGAAACAGCCAGTTATTCGTAACAGCAACCAGAGCATCACATCATCAAGAAGCCAAACAGCCCGGCCAGCACCACTGGCAGCGCTGAGAACATACTATGACCCCACGGCCCGGCCGCCTCGTTCGCCTGAGTAGGAGCAGTGGTGTAGATGAATCCAAAGTCGATATGACTCGAGTTGAAGCAGTTGTCGCGCGTCACCTCCGCCACATCCTCGGGCTCTGCGAATTCGATATCCACACACTGACGAGTCAACACACACACACATATATATACACTGCAAGGGACCGGGACATACATTGAACAGAGATGCGCCGTGTTGGGCCGTCTCGACAACCTGGATCGTCGCATGGTCGCCGGCATTCACCGAGATGTTGGGCGGCAGCGGGATCTGCGGCAGACAGATGGTGCCCGGGTAGGGGTTGTTCGTAGGGCCGACGATCTGGAACGGCTTGACCATGGGATGGCTCATGTTCGGGGGCACGGTTCCGAAGCCGATGTTGATGTAGATGAACGCCTCTTTGTGGCCTGGGAACCAGCCTGGCTGGAAGGAGACGGCGCCGCCCTGGACGGGCCATTTGGTTCGATTCGTGGACGTGGGCATTCCGCCGCCTGGTCCGGTTAGCATGGCCTGAACGTCGTTTGTGTCCTGCCTTGCTTACATGGATAATTCCACATCTGCCCATAGGGGAATATGTACGACCCATTCACCCACGCAGCCCCCAGGCCATTGGCCTCCTCGACGGTTCCGTTCGTGTGCAGGTTATTCCCTCGATATCCGGGATATACGATGACGGTATGGGCGTGTGCCAGACCCAGACACAGAAGAACGACGACGGTGGCCCACCGCGATATCGACCGATGGAGTTCCATGATGCGCGACGTCGAGGGTGGAAAACTCAGAGCAGCATTCGAAGAGACAGAAGCTATTCCAGGTATTGGAAGCCTCACAATCTCACTAGCACTTCAAACAGTCCATGAAAGGATAAGTTTCAACCACCGAGACAGCAGAAACAAGCATCGTCGACAGAACGGGCGTGCCAGTCTTTTGAGGATAGACAGCCCACCGGGCGATTCGAGCCAGTGTGACCACGCCCGCAGGCCCAGCGCTTTCCAGCCATCCAGGGCAGCAAAGCCCTTCGATTCGATCGACAAGCATGGCTCGCACAGGGGCCTGGCGCTCTGTCGACCAGTCAGCGCGGAGGACACGGCATTTGGCAGAGCTGCAAGTCACATCACCTCAGCACGGCGCGGTGATTCGTGGAGCGAGGCTGGAAGCGCCCGATCTAAGGCGAACCGGCTGCAGAGTCAGCGCTTAGAGGGCGACCATGCTGCAACGGGTGGACGATCAGTGTGATGCGGAGTGGGAGTCATGTAAAAAAAGCTTGCTGTTTGACACAGGGACTTGACAGATGGTCCAGAGTAATCACAGGGCCTTGCTGGGTTTTTGTAGCGAGTACTCTGTACGTAACCTGTAGAGTAGATAGAGGACATCCTCGGCAGCGCCCGCCCTCCGCCGACCCACCGAAATCTCCCCACTGCTATCACTTTCCAACTTCTCTCTCGCAAATCCCTCCACCATGGCCGAACCACCACAACCCTCGTCTCTCTCTCTCTCTATATATATATAAAACACCAGAGCATGCCGCACAGCACGCGCCGAAAACACCCGCAGCCCCGAAAGCGGCTCCAAGTCACCGACGACGACGGCTGGACGCACGTCACGACGGGCGGCAATGCGCGGCGCACCCAGCGCAAGGCCGCGTCCTCGACCTCGACACTCGTCCCCGCCGAGGCGCCGCGGAACCTGAGCCTCGACGGCCTGAGGACGCAGTTCGAGGCGCATCGCGCGAAGTGGGAGGGTTCGGCGGCGTGGAAGACGGTGGAGAGCGTGGTGCGGGCGGGGGCAGGGACATCGACGGGGGAAACAGCGGAAACGACGGCGACGGCGGCGGCTGGATCGGACGAATCGATCGACGCGATCGTGTGCATCGGACTCGGTAGTCCGAGCGGGTTTCTGAAAGGCGGTTGGGTCGATCGACGGAGTGTGTCGATGTACCAGCTTGCGGCGGTGGTTTGCATTCGGGATTTATACGGTTCTCCTCCTCTTCCCATTCTTCACCCTATATTTATCTGTTTGTCTACGTGATTAACTGATCGACTGACGAATGATAAAGCAACCATCCAACAAACTAACCCCCCGAATCTCCTCGCCCAAGACCCCGTCTTCAACACCCTGGACAAATCCCTCCTGGCCTCCCTCGACATCGCCATCCTCGACCACCCCCAAGCCTTCAACCTCGACCTCTCCCCCCAAAGAACCCTGCTCTACTGTCCCGGCGCCGAGAGGGCGCATCTCGAGCTCCTCCTGTTCCATCCCGACACCCGGCCCGCCCTGGTCATCGGCGGGCCGTTGGAAGACGCGGACTCGGAGGTTCTGAGCGACTTTGCCAGCTCGCGGAGGGAGTCTGTCAGGGTTCCGCGGTTTGAGCCGTGCGAGCATGCTTTTTGGGGCGTTAGGGCTTATTGCGCTTGAATTCTTGCCTTCCCTCTTATTTCTTGGATTGGGTTTTGGGTGTTTGCTGGTTGATGGGTTTTTGGATACTTTTGCCCTCGGTTATAGTCCTATATATTATATAGCCGCAGTGCCTACAAATTCTCTTCGAACACCAGAGAAAGGAAGAAGAGAAGTACTACTCGCCCCTTTCCGTCTAGGTTTTCCCAACGAGAAACAGTTCGCGCAGCCACGCGCCATGCCAATAGAAGAAGAACGGCACAGGAACAAACGCCACGGCAATGAAAGCCAACACGCTATTTCCCCATCCCAGGCCCAGATCGGCGTAGAGAGACGGGGCGGCGAGGGGCAGGAAGGCGCCCAGCAGATTGCGCAGCAGGTTGATGGCGGCCAAGGCCGACACTGCAGACTGAGGCCCGAAGACGTCGATGATATATGTCTGCGACGATGCGGAAACGATCACCACGCAGGGCGCGCCGAGCGCGGTGCCGATGATGGACATGAGCCACTCGATGCTGGATCGCGGTCTGTTCGTCGCCGGCGGCTCGTAGGTGCGGATTGCCTGTCTTTCTGGAAAGACGAGCGGCCTTGCGCTGGAGTATTGCGGCCAAACGAGTCTCAAGCATAAAGACAAAGGAAGTGATTGTGGCAGCACCAGGCTGTTACAATATCAACTATTGTCAACGTATTCAGCAGTTGATAAAGAGCTCACAAGTATAAGAACAAGATAAAAGACCCATCGCCCATCGCCCATCGCCCATCGCCCATCGCCAGCCAAGATTCCCAGTAATGAATCCCCCCATGATAGGGCCGATGACCTAGCAACCAGCGTCAGCTGTTTGATTGCACTCTAGTCTCAAGGGCAACGTACTGGACCGAAGAGAGGCTCTGCGGTAAAAATAGTCATCGCTAAGCCCCTCTGCTCCCTAGGCAGGAGGTCGGCAACGGTGCCACCCCCCCGTCGACTTAGGGCAGGCCGGGGCTAAGCCCTAGCCGTAGCGCGTCACTTTAGTTACTCTCCCTAGCATTCCTCCGTCGATTGCTCCGTCAACGCCCCGTTTCATTCATGAAGACAGCATCTTACCTTCTGAACAAAACTAACACCCAAAATGGATCGTCCGCTGCCGCGAGATCGCCTTCGAGAGAAGACCCTACTATCGTGTGTCTTTTGCAGAAGTCGCAGCGTGCCACCCTGCCCTGGCTCTCGTCTGCTATACGAACCCGTCCAGGCCACGAAAACCGATTTTCTGGCCTCATCCCCGCCCCGGCCGGTGGTGGACCGGATGGTCGCACGGTACTTTTATGCACAGGAGCTTGCGCCGGCAATTCTTCATAGTGGCTGTTTTCTCCGAGAGGTACGGTCTTGCCGCGTGTTTATACTTCCCTTTTCTAACTGACAGTGGCCCCTTGCTCCCCGAACTCACAGTACGAGAGGTTATGGCAGGAACCAGATACGACGTCGTTTGTCTGGATTGCCCTCTTATTCAGCCTCATGTTTATCTCTCCACAAAGTACCAACAGTCGATCGAGGACTCGGCCGATCCGGAAACGCCAGAGCGCGTGCACGCTTTCCGGGAACAGACCATCCACTGCCTTATCCTAGGCGAGTACACCAAGGGCGGGGACTACGTGCTGGAAACCCTGATCAACTATCTCGCCGCGAGATGATGCTGTCTAACGGCACGGTGATGGGGCTCTAGCTTGTGCAGGGGATGCTAGTGCAGCTCGCCCTGAGCCAAGGCTACCATCGGGACCCGCAGAACTTCTCGAATACTATCAGCCCGTTTGCCGGCGAGATGCGCCGGCGCGTATGGACCGTCATCGTCCAGCTGGAACTGCGGCTCTCGAGCCAGATGGCGCTACCTCGCCTCCTGAAGCTGCAGCAGTACTACGACACCGCCGAGCCGCGCAACGTGCTGGACGCGGACTTCGACGAGACCACCGTCGAGTTACCCCCCTTGCGCCCAGAAACCGAGGTCACGCCCGTGCTGTACAGCCTGGCCAAGAGCCGGATCGACAAGATGGGCGGGCAGATCAGCGACTTCGTCAACGACACCCAGGACCACCACCACCACCATCCGTACCCGGTGGTAATGGAACTGGACCAGAAGCTGGATGAGGCTGAAGCCTCGCTCTCGCCAATCTTCCGGTGGGTGCCTCTGCACCAGGATGCCGCTGATCGTCATGCGGTCGTCTTCGGCGGCGGGTGTTTCCATGAAGGATCTGCTGTTGGCTAACACCACCGAATTGACCGGGTGGATGCGGGTCAGATTATGTCTCTCAATACCGTTAAGAGAGCGATTCTGACAATCTTCGCAATAGGGATAGGGCAGACCACCTCTGCCCTAAGAAGCATCCCAATCGACTGACATGCCCCGGAGATTGGACAATTTGGCAAAGCTACTATTCGAGAAATCATTCAAGATGCAGCATTCTCTTTTTCGATTCAGTCAACTAGCCGGCAAAAGTCAGCATGCGGAGACTAGCGGGGCGGGCCTGGCTACAGTGACACAGTAGCACTATCTACTTCTTCTTCTACTGCTGATTCGCATTTTGGGCCCGCCGCCTCATAGCTCTGCATCAAGCACCAATATCCAGGAATATGGTCGCGCCAAAATGGCCCCGAATCCGGCGATATCGTTGCGCCAGTTCCGGATGGAGCTCCGCCCCAATCGCCGCCGGCCTGCGCCATCCGTTTGTGCGCGGCCTCCCTCGTATGCTCCGCAATTTCTGTTGCTCCCATGTAAGTGCCGGTGCTCGTCCTACACTAGTCGTACTGACTGTCGCAGTCACGCATTCTCCTCTCTTCCTTATCAGACGAATTCTTCAAGCTTCTCCTTTTTGCCGAGGAGTGCCATGCACGCCCGAAGCGTTTACTGTTTCCCTGGGTGGCCTGAGGTACTGGCTAGTATTCGAGGAATCATTCAAGATGCAGTATCATAACTCTACTCCATGACCTTCCTGCTCCTAAAATGCTAACAGGCAACAAACCAACAGAATTATATCGTATACACAGCCAACGCCCGGGCGAGATTGACAGCAATGCTCAATATCAAACATCTGCAACGTCAACCTCATGCAAAGCACCAGGATCGCCCCAATGTAGAATACAGCAAAGTCACAAACGCCGGTCCGTCTTAGAAAGCCGTGATCATCAAGCAAGGAAATAGACGCTTGGCAGCGCATTATGAGACCGTCTTCCCGTCACAGTCGGGGATCTTCAGTCCCGGCTTCAGCTTGCGGGATGCGTCCATCAGACCCCACGCATTGCCCGGCTCATTAGGCTGATCTTTCCATGACTCGTCAAAGGCCTCGAACCTATTATCACGGTTAGACATGTCCGAGAAATATAGAAAAGCACATACCAGAAAAAGTCCGTGCCATTCTCCAGAGCCTGGCAGATCCAATCAGACATAAACTGGTTCATCTCATCGACGCCAGCTACCGAGTCCCCCTTCTTGCTGGGGCACTTGGTGCCACTGTCGCACTCGTTCCCGCCATTACTGGGCCACCCGACTTCGGACATAACGTGCTTCTTCGTCGTCCACTCCGACAGGAGGGCGCCGTGCGACTTCCAGAACCAATCCATCCAGCTGGCAGATTTTTCAACCGGCAGCCCTGTTTCAAATGGGCGGATGCTCGACATGACCACGTCCGACGCCTCGGCAAGCTCCTCGTTCAAGCTGCCGCTCAATTCGGACGTCGCCACGGGCATATCGACACCCCGTTTCTTCAACTCGCCCCGGAAATCATTAATATAGCCGACCAGCTTCCTCTGGGCTGACATGACGTTTGAGCTAGCCCGGGGAAGGGCGTCGTTCCCCCAAATCACTCCTTTAAAGACGGAAGTGTATTTAGCGTCGTCAATGATTCTGTACAATTGTTCCAGCTGCCGGTCGTTCGAAGTCTCGTCGCTTTCGACCCGCACACCCAACCAAACCTTCAAGTCTTTCAGCTCCAGCCGGTCGATCGCCTGGAGCACCATCTCTGTCTGGTTGCAGTCGGTGCTATAGAGTCGAACGGTGTTGGTCATCTGGGAGATGACAGCCATGTCACGAGTGACGTTGTTCTGCGAAGGCGGATGTTGAAGACACATTGGGTACTGCGCCCCCCAAGGCGTATAGTCGACACCAGGAAACACCTTGTGCAGGCCCTGAGTGTTCATCAAATCTTGGATCTCCGGTGAGTTCTTATCAAGATCGTCATTGGACTCCTTGACGGTCATCACCTTCATTGTCGTCGACCTTTTGGATGGCGTTTCCTTATCCGCTTCTCGATTTCCCACAATGCCACCGACGGCGCCGCCAACAATCGCCCCGACAACGATAAATGCGAGAGCGGCGCCACACAACCAGCCTCGCCTTCGATTCTTCCCGGATGGTCTCGGTTGTACCCAGCGCTTCTTCTCCCCGGCCTCTAGGCCGGTACCAGGGACTGGACCGTACGAGGGATTAGCCGCCCCGTTTCCCCTCATCATGCCTCCGAACCCACCTATACCACCGCCTGCATCCCTCCTAGCCGCAGCATGTGACCTTGACCCAGTAGACAGAGGAATACCATCATCGCCATCGTCTGCTATTTCGTCCGGATTGATCGCAATCGCATTCGTGCCATTAAATGCAGAATTCCGCTGATACGGCCCATCGTTTAGATTGGGCCCAGACCCGACCGGATAAGGATACGCCTGTCGATCCAAGAGGCTGCGCTGGGAACGGTTGTAACGGTCACAGCGCGGTGTCGAATGGCTGGATGCAGTACCTGGCCCGAGGCCCATACTTGAAGGGTAGGAATCGCGGGCCATCAAGTGATCCGAACTCGCATACCCAGGGAAGTCGGGCGGCGGAGAAACGTAGGGATTGTCCGAACCGGCGGTATTGTAGCCTCGCTCGACGGGGCCTGCAAGGTGGTCATTATCCATCCCATCAAGCAACTGGCGGGCATCGATCCCGCTTAGGCGATTGTGGGAGTTCGCAATACCTAAGGCAATCCTTCCAATCCCTCCACCGACCGCGGCCGGGCCAAGGCTGTCCATTGCCGGGGTCGCGGCCTGGCGCGTGCGACTCGGCGGCGTGGGCGCTATACGAGCATCCCAGCCATCTCGTGGCCCAGGCGCTGCTGGGCCGACCGGGGAGGCAGGCGAGAGGGCTGTAGGATGACCGTGGGAAAGTTCAACTTCTTCCTCTGTCGGAGAGGACACTGGCGAGACGGCGGGACGCTCAGACTGTGATAGCCTTCCATTGTCGCTGCGGTCAAAGCTGAATCCCCGATGGGGCGCAGACATGGTTGGGCAGTCTATACGGTGAATTCAGTGAATCGCAGAATTGCAAGAGGGCGGATTCAGACGGCGACCGGCAAGGAGCGAGGGAATGCGCAGAGAAGAGGAAAAACCAGGCGCCAGTCAACTGATTCTGAAACAACTGGAGCAAGACAGAACGACGACTGGGTCAACACGGCCGATCGATTTGCGGGTAGATTCAGCTGGGGCGAGGATTGCGGGAAGGAAGCATGATCAAGACATTGGAACGAGAGAGGGGGGAAGAAGGGAATTGCGTAGGAGAGGGAGGGAGAAAGGCAGGAA
>RAQS01000304.1:0-23344 GCA_003698115.1 Aspergillus sp. HF37 | reverse complement strand
TAAGGGAACCCCAGAGAACAGTCTGCCATACAATCTATTACTAGCTACTGTTCCGTATTGTCTCACACTCCTCACACAGTCTACCCAGCACATTCTTACATCACACTGAGCTACGTCCCCTCCCCCTCCTTCCCCTGTGCTGAAACAAACCATACACCTTACAAACCTTACACGTGACCAGAAGAAAGCGGTGGGCGGCAGCAGAATTCTTCTTCCAACATCCAGGATAGAATCACCATCCTTGTCGCTTGCATCTTTGTGGCTCAACCAGACTTTCTCACACGCGTGGAGTAGAAGCCTTCCTCCAGCACCATCAAGCCATTCTCGTCTCATCCTCATTGTGGTTCCTACAACGCGTCCGTCGGCCATTCTACGCCCAGGAAATGCCCACCATCAGGCTTGGTTTGCTGTCAGACATCAAGCAGTCCCGATATGTGATTCATCTCTCTGATCGCAAGCGCCTGGTCCTGTTTCGATTGCCATCGATTGAACCGTCCCGATCAAAAATCGCCTCCCCGAATGAGACGGACGATGGGTGGTGTTACTTTGCAATGGAAGCCGAATGCCCACATGCCGGTGGACCCATGGCCGACTCTCAAGTGGACATTGAGGATTCCGCGTATATCGTGACATGTCCGTGGCATGCGTACGACTTTAATGTGGACACCGGCGAGTCGAGCTTTGGGATCAAAACTTGCACATTCCCCATTGATGTCCACGGCGATGGTGTAACTTTGCAATACCCTGGTGATGATATTTCGCTAGTCCGACTTGAGTCTGTCAGTGAGAAGTTCAAGCTGAAGAATGGCCAGGGATCAGAACCCGCGAGCTCAATGGATGCACACCCGGCAACACCTCCTAAATACCTCGGCGAAAATGCGACTCTATGCGAATGGGCTGCCCACATTTTGAATAGCCCAAGTCCCGAACAAAAGATTGAATTGACCGCTCATCTGTTTTCCACCTTTGCTCAAACGGAGAATTCATCCTCGCCCATGCCACTAGGCGGCGGGACCGTCAAGCCCCCCGCTCGACCGCCTCGGGAAGATTTGGCCACGGTTGACCCAAGGTCTATGCCGAAACCGGGACGAGGTGGGACATTGAAAAGCAGGATTGCCATGTTACATGCCCTGGCCAACATTGAGCTGTGGGCCATCGACCTCGCAATTGATATTTGCGTGAGATTTGCCGCCTTCCAGACCAACCCGCCGACAAAAGAGTTATCGCGAGAGCTACCTCGAGCCTTTTTCCATGACTGGCTGAAGGTCGCCAGTGATGAAGCAAAGCACTTTTCTCTCCTCCGCGCCCGCCTGGAAGAACTGGGCTCTTATTTTGGTGCACTGCCTGTGCACCACGGCCTGTGGGATTCAGCCGCTGCGACAGCGCACGATCTACGGGCAAGAATTTGCATCATCTCTCTTGTCCATGAGGCTCGCGGTCTTGATGTCAATCCTATGACAATTGACAAGTTTCGTAAGGCTGGTGATGATGACAGTGTCAAGTCTCTAGAGGTCATACACAATGACGAGATAACCCACGTTACGACCGGCCATAGATGGCTGACATGGATCTGCCAACAAGAGGAAACAGATGCGGTCCACATTTTCCGCGTGAACGTGCAGGAGCATTTCCGCGGCAATCTAAAAGGACCGTTCAATGACGAAGCTCGAATGCAGGCAGGTATGGACAGAAGGTACTATGAAAACCTATCCTAGGATGGATATATGCGCACAGACTAGTTTGGTCAAGAACAAGTCAGAATGAGCCCGAGTTAGGCGACCCTTGGATCCCATCCCATCGTTCTATTCCTGTCCTGCACCTCGTCTCTTACTCTCAAACCAATTCTTTACATACTCCAGTCCTACATGAGGCCCGTACGGATCATTTTCCCACGGAGCAGTCGGCGCATTAAGGCCAGTCTCGTCCAAGCATAGCTCTCGCAAGACCTCCACGTCTCCGCCGCGATCATAGACGACAGTGGAAGGGTCTAACGGACCCCGATTCTCGCGCATGCGGTTTCTCAATTCCTCCGTTTCTCCCCGGCAAACAGTGAAGTCGTGCGGTTCGACAACCACGCCGTACCCGGATCTCGCACCGTCGAGAGTAACAAGCTGCCGTCGAACCTCGAGGGCCACCTTTTCGGCCGGTCGGGAGAGCGGATCTCCTAACCCACCGCCGCCCCAGGTTACCCATTCTAGCAGGTCGCCAGGCTGGACTTTGATATGGTCGCATTTTGAGGGGAGAGGTTCAGGCGGGCCGCGAGACTCGGCCGGCCGCGATTCCCGGTACAGGGTCTTGCGGGAACGTTGGCCCGGTTTCCCTCCGTTGATGCCCCAGGGTTTCGTGAACCATCGGTCGTCGTGGAGACTAAACTCCCCACGGGACAGGAAGCGGTAAAGTGTTCGCTGCGCGTTGCCGCCGCGATAGTATCCGGGTCCGCCGCTGTCAGCCACGGTCTCATTGGCTTCGACGCGAAGAGGGTAGTTTAACTCGACGCTCTCGGTTGGGATGGATTTGATGGCAGGGAACAAGCAGTGGCAGTCAAGTCCGTCTCCAGCCTGCCTGGCAGGGACGCCTCCGAACCCAATTTGGTAGAGCTGGTACCACTCGCCGTCGGGTTTGAAGCCGGAGTAGAAGAAATGCGGTGAATCGCTAAACCCCGCGGCAGCCTGGAAGGCCTCCTTTTTCTGACCGATCAGTGCTTGGAGCACATCCATCCCGCGGGCGAGAATGTGAGTCCGGCAGGAGATGGGAGCCGGCCGCACCGGTTTCAAAACGCTACCCTCAGGGAAGTGGACGTCGATGAGATCGTGGAAGCCGTCATTGATGATGGTGCCTGGAGCTGCGGCCGCGATCAGATAGTAGCCAACGAACATTTTGAACATGGTCTCGGAGAAGTAGAAGTTGATGGGGTACTCGCTTTGGGGCACTGTTCCGTTCCAGTCGAACACCAATCGGTTGTCCGGAGACTTGCGCATCACACAGCTGAGCTCCCACGGACCGACTCCGTGCCCATCGTCGTCCACATAATCGGTGAAACTGCTGTCCTGGTGATCAAAGTCGCGTTGAATGATCTTGGCAAATCCGGTGCGATTTCGGTGAAGCAGCTCCTCACATGCGGCCAGGTATACTTCGCAGCCAAAGCGCGTCGCGAGCTCGTCAATCCGTCTGGCTGCCATGCGACAAGATGCCACGATAGCGGTCAGATCGGACCGGTACCACGCCGGCTGCCGGGAATTCCGACAGAGAAGGTCCACGATATCTGCATTCATTGCGCCTCGCGAATACAGTTTGATGATGGGGATCTGGACCCCGTCCTCGAAGACAGAGGAGGCGTTGATGGACATGCTCCCCGGAACCGAGCCACCGACGTCGGTCAAATGGCCGAATTGGGAGGCCCATCCGATAAGCTTGTGGTCGTAGAATATTGGGAGGAGCACAATCACATCGTTCAAGTGGGTGACCGCGCCTTGAACCTGGTAGGTATCGTTGGTGATGAAAACGTCCCCCTCCTCGATGGTACCGGTCCAGACGCCCAGGAACTGGGTGAGGAAGCTGCCAAATTGGCCCACCAACATTTGACCCTTCGAATTGGTGATGACATTGAATTCGTCTTGTTGCTCCCGGATCGCCGGCGACATGCTACAGCGCAGCATCAGTTTATCCATCTCGCCGCGTATGGAGCCCAGCGCCGCGCCTATCAACGTCGGAAGAAGCGGATTGCTTCGGACAAGCTGCGCAGCCGAGTCAGGCGTATGCTGCGTAGTGACGGCGGACTGCTGCTGTTGCTCAAGAGGGCGGATTAGGATATTTCCAACGCTATCGATCTCGCCATGGCACCCCGGCAATATAAGCGTGTTGCTGTCCATTTCGCTGATAATGCATGGTCCGACAACACGAATGCCCTCTTGGCTGATTCCCTGGCGATCCCATAACGTGGCTTCCCGCTCCTGACCTCCAACGATAATCGTCTGGCGATCCAGCATCGCCTCTGCTGGCGGGTCGCTCGACGTCGCCTTATCGACCCTCGGAATAGCAGTATCTGGAGAGGCGTCCTCCAATACTACCCCAAGTCGCATCAATTCCAATTCGAAGGTCGGTAGGCAATAGGTAAATTGTTGCTGGTGTTGCACATCAAACTTCTTGCGCAACACTTCGTGCCACGACTCTGTGTCAAGGAGAAGCTCCTCTGGACTCAATTCGATTGTAATCGTCAACGCCTGCCCTTTGTATCGAAGGTCGGCTTCGTATGTGGCGTTCCACGGCCGCGGCCAAGCACTACCGCACGCTGTTCGCATGGCCTCAGTGCAAGTCTTTTCCAAGTGATTCATCTCCTTGCGTATTACTTCAGACGACGTACGTGACACCAGTCGGATAAAAGATGTGGTCTGTTCGTGGCGGAGCTTTGTCGTCATGTCACCCTGGGCACACAGGATGCCTGGAGAAGGAGGAACAATGACGGGCCAGGCTCCTAGGAGCTGGCCAAGCGCATTTGCATGAAGCGGCCCAGCACCACCGAAAGCCACCAGGGCAAAGTCCCGGGGATCATAGCCCCGTTCGACGGAGACCATGCGCAGAGCCCCGTAAATTGTTTCATTGATGATATCGATGATGTTTTCCGCGGTCCGACTCGTTGGAAGCTGCATTTGCGACGCGAGGGACTGCAGTGCGGTCTTGGAAGCCTGAACATCTAGTGCAAAGTCCCCACCCAGCAGAGTCTGGGGCAAGTATCCCAGGGCCAGATGTGCATCGGTGACCGTCGCCTGGTGACCTCCTTTTCCATAGCATGCTGGGCCCGGAGTCGCTCCGGCGCTTTCAGGGCCGACCCGCAGGGTTTCGGTCAGCTCCATGTATGTCGCAATCGAGCCGCCGCCTGCTCCGACGGTATTGATATCCACTGCAGGAGAACGAACCGAGAGCTGACCGACTGCGGTTTCCCGTCGCAGGCGCGGCTTTCCGTCGTAGATAAGCGCACAGTCCGTCGACGTTCCCCCCATGTCTAGAGAAATGAGGTTCTTATAAGGAGTGCTTCGAGCGACAGCATCGGCAGCGCCCTTCGCACCTCCAGCTGGGCCAGACATCAGAATGTTGACAGGCAGCTCCCCGGCGAGCCCGACGCTCGTCAGTCCCCCGTCGCTTTTGAGAATCCTAATGGTGTCACTGTCGGCGGATAGCGAATGGGACAGCCTGTTCAGGTACGTCTGGACAACCGGCTTCACTGCGGCATTCACACACGTGGTCACCGAGCGTTCATATTCTCCGACTTCCCGCAGCACGTCGCCCGAGCTGATGACAGCAACATCCGAGCCCAGCTCCTCGCGAACCACTTGAGCGACCGCTTGTTCATGGGCTGGATTGGCGGGAGAGTTGAGCAGGGAGATAGCAACGGCTTCGGGCCGCTGCTTGGACAGGTCGCGCAAGCTTTGGCGGAGCGACGCCACGTCAACTGGGGTGACAGGCTCGCCGGCGACGGACATACGCTCTGTGCACTGAACGACGAGTTCTAGCGGGACCACTGGCTCTGGCGGAGTGTAATACAACCAGGCGCCTAGCCCGCCTGGGATTTGAGAACGGCGCAGGGCCAGAATGTCCTTGTGGCCGGCGGTGACTACCAATGCGGTGCGGGCTCCCTTGCCCTCCAACAGAGCATTGGTTGCAGTGGTTGTGCCGTGGTGAATGAACTGAAAGCCCCCTTCAAAGCCGAATCTTTTCTCCAGAAGGGACCGCACCTTCTTGATGCCCTGTTGGATCCCGACGCTCTGATCATGAGCGGTGGTCGGGACCTTGGCCCGGACGGCCTGTCCGTGGGGCGTGAAGACACAGACATCGGTAAAGGTGCCTCCGACGTCAACTCCGAGCTGGTATCCTTGGTCGGATACAAGGTGAGACATGATGGCAATCTAGAGAGACCTGACAGTAGGGGAACATGGATGCACAGCAGAGCAATAGCAGTTCTTCGAGTGCAACGAGTCACCCCCTGAGACCTCGACACGTAAGACTTTCCGATTCTGAGAAATCTTGCATGATTAGTGAGGGATGTGGATGGGTGTTTCATTGCCATTGATGCGTCTCAGCCAGTGGTTAAGGCACAGATGGAGGCCAGGCGGCTAGCGATGAAGATCACGGTTTAGCGACAGTCTTCGGCAGTTTTGTTCAGTGTGCATGGACGCATCGGGTTACGGCTGGTAGAATAGAACTGACATAGCCTTTGGTCTGTGAGAGCTGTACAAGCTGATAGAATCAGTTAATCGATAGTGCCGGTATATAGCAACGGTAAAGATTTCTGCGGGCTGAAGCGAGCTCGACTTGACTCGGGCCCACAGCGGGTCTGTCGACAGTCCAACTGTCAGGATCGTCGCCTCGCCGACCGACAGCCGAGAAATGGTAACTGGACAAAGTATCCAGCTGTCCTCCAGCTCGTGTTCTTGCTTGGGTAACAGTTAACCCAATTTCTTTGACCTTGCTACTCTCCTAATGGATGCGCATACATGCATTTATATCCCGTATTCTATCCAAATAACTCTTATCACAGATCACCTTTTGGCCGGGGTCGAGCATTGTGAGAACGTAAAGACAAAGAAGTCGTATGGCGAGGACAAGACGATAAGAGCACTTGACCTCTCGCCAGGAGTGCAAACACCGCTCCATAATCTATTCGCCCTTGTCGTGCAGCTTACGGGGAGGAATCAGGTGGCTTAGATCCCCCATTGGAAGCTGGATGGGAAATTGCGCAGCCTCCAGCATGAGGAAAATGAAAATGTACCACCCCACCAAGTCTGTGACAAAGAAGACAGCGCCGGCGGCCTTTATAACACGAGGAATTGTTAGCGGTGTTCCATGCATGGGACTCAGGGGCAGGCTGGTGTGGAGGACCATACAATTTGGAGGGTATGGGCCGTTTCAATGTGCATCTGAGCAATGTGCCAGAATGAACCAGCCAGTACGCAGAATCCCGTCAGGATGGTAGCGAAAAGGAACACAAAAACAACGTTGGTCCGCAGGGCACAGATCATAAATATGAAGGTCGGCACGCCCATGAAGACCAGGCTGAAAGCTGCAAGTTTCCAGGTGTCAGCCTTGAAGCTCTTCGATCAGACAAGCCGATGACATACCAAATGAGCCATGAAATCCGGGGTTCGCAGGATTTTCCGGGTCAAAGTGCTGCTCGATACCATAGAATGGGGTAAAGGTAATTGCCTGGGCAATCCAGAACCCGCCTGTTCCGTGGTCAGCCAGGTGAGCCGAGGACAGGAAGACAGGCCCATACCGTAGGTGCCAAAGGCAACGCCCGAGAAGGTGTTGCCAATAACAAATTCAAGGATACACGCGATTATCATGAGCACGCCGCCCATTCCGTACCAGAGGCCGCTATATCCCACAATGTTACCGCTTGCCAGTCAAAACGACGGGCCACAGACGTTCCAACTTACATTTGCGAAACGCCCGTACCAAGAGTGCCTCTCCATTCCATTAGCTGGCATGCCAAAGGGCCCAACGAGATGGAGAAGCCCAATAATCCGCTATGCTTCGTTAGCAACTTGGTCGCTCCGTAGTAAACGCGACACTTACAGTGGTGACGGATTCCCAATAATCCCCTGCAGATTCCCCTTGCGAGGGGTCTTCGGAGTGAGGTACAGCTTCTCGAACAGCTCAGGGGAAATCGAAAGGCTGCCAGCCGTCCTCACCCTCTGCAGCGCCTCCTCGCGGCTTTCCGAAGGGCCGAAGTCATAGGCCGCGGGGCCTTTTTCCGGCTTATAACGGCCGCCATTGCTCTCGATGTCTGCCATGTTTTCTTCTCGAACGCAGGAGTGGGCAGGTGGCCGATACGTCGATTGCCAGGGATCGAAGTCAATGGCCTGAGAGGAACTGGCCTGGCCAACTGACCGGCGTTAAATAGTAGAGAGGTCGATCCGGGGATTACTCTTTTGGTATGCGACACCGATATCAGTTCCTCTCTCAGCGGCCAATGAGACATCGCAGTCGGCTCTAGCGACCTGGACTGTCGGTTATCACTCGCTCAAGCCTAGGTTCAAGTCAGGTTTCTGGCTGGAACTCCATCGACCCCGCAACTCCGCCCCACGGGGTATGGGGTTGACTACGGAGAAGGCCGACCGACACGACAGGATGCATTTCACGTAGGCAAGAAGGCGTCGACTGTCAAGAAGGTCAGTAGTAAATTCTGGCGATGAAAAGTCTGCTGCAACTAAACTTGCCCTAAGCCTTGCCAAGTGTGCTTAGGTTGGTGCCTGAGAGCGAGTGGCGTGTTGTGCCGCAGTCGGAACAACCTGATACACCAGCGAGCGTCTGAGTTTGGTGGCGGTGGATCTCTCCCCCAGAACCGGGAAGCCAAACCCCAGCGTGGTCAGGTACACCTTTCTCGTGGCGGTTGACAAGTCGGATTCCCTGTTCTGGGGCAGGAATGCTGAAGTAAATGAATGGATTGGGTTGGTAGGATGAAGTGTCGATCTACTTGGGCGTGTGTGAGAGCCTGCCCGTAGTTTGAGGCATCCATGCATGCTTTGCACACTTTGCACACTTTGCACACTTTGCATTCCTTGCATATTTTGCATATTTTGCATCTCAGCCAGCCTGTTCAGCTCACCTGTTGGGTAGGTAGTATTGGGGGCCTGTATGCCTGAAGGGGGGTTGTTATTCCGGTACCCGGCGGAGAGCCACTTTGTCACCTATTTTGTATGGGTCCAGGGCTTTAACCGAAGTCACTAGGGCACCCCTGATTTCTACTATAGTTACTGTACACACATAACACATAATCAACTTGCTATACTACACCGCCTAGTACCACGCAACATCACCAACTTCTCATCCCCGGAAGACGACGCTAGACTGTGATGATGGTACGGCACACTCAGCGAGCAGCAAGGCTCAAACCCGGATCGATCCTGGGTTGCTTTACCATTACTATTACCCTTCCTTAGCTGCACATTTCATCCATCCCGTACTCCATTTTGATCATCGCCAGGGATCGAAATACATGCGAGCACGGGAGCTTTGACGCCAGCTTTTCTACCACCTTGCCCTCGGGATGAGTGGTCGTCACCGTGGGCGTCGGCTCCGGCTGCTGGGTGATGCTCACGGTCTCCTAGGGCGGACAGGTCGTCACCGTGAGGCTGCTCGTCACCGGGGGCATGCAGTATAATGCCGTTCATGACTCGCGCATGTCCAAGTTTGACAGCTAGATATTCGATTGCGACTAGGGAAACGCCGGCAATTACAGTGAAGTATAACTACGGCCATGACTGACGGCGGGATGTTTCTGAATTGCGACGGCTGCGGCACGTCAGGGGGCGCTGCGCAAGTTATGTGCTACAATATGTTCGAGAATAGCAGCCGCATATACAGCAATGCCGACAGACCTACTCTATTGTTCTATAATAATCGTGGTCTACTGCTCGGAACAAGAACTGGACTTGGCCCTGCCCGAACAAACTCATCTGTGAAATAATATCATCGTCGGCACCTCGAACTCTACGCTTACCATTAATCAGGGAATTGACTGGAAGCGGAACGTGTTCCAGTATGTGCCGCGGCCGACTGACAACGGAATCGCTGGAAACCCCGATTTCGTCTCTCCGGGAACAGGTGGCGACACACGAGACGCAGTCCAAGGGTATCGGCTGGAGGCGTCTTCACCGGTGCTGGGTAATGGTGGCATTATACCAGCCAACGGTGGTGTGGACTTCTGGAGGAACCCGATCGGTACTTCGTCGAAGCCCAACCGAAGGGCGTACAACGTACCTGGACTGTGATTAGGGCTGTTGTTATACGAGCATCGCAGCATTTTATCTGCTTCGTACAGCCTCTAATCAGCCGGCTAGGCTTGGGGAGCAGAGAATATTACTTGACTGCATATTGTATTTCCGATCAAAGCGTAGGGATGCTGCTTCATTCGTTGCCTTTGCTAAATGCTCCCCTGCTGGTAACTAACATGACCAGACCCCAATCAAACCACATATCCGAATATCCTTCCATCTCCATTATGAGAGGTCTATAAGCACGGCCTTTGGCTGAAGGTAACTCCAGAATCCAGCGGCGCCTCCTTCACAACCACCACTGCCGCTTTCTTTCCATCCGCCCATTGGTGTATGCATGTCCGGCATGTGGCTCGAATTGATGGAGACCGACCCAGCCTCGATACGATTGCTTATCTGCAGCGCGCGGGGAACATTCTTGGTAAATATGCAGGAGGACAGGCCGTACGATGTGCTATTCGCGAGATGAATCGCTTCCTCCTGGTCCTTGAACGATCGGACACACAGGACTGGCCCAAAGATCTCCTTGGTCCACACTGTCGAGTCGGCAGGAGGGTTCATCATGATCGTTGGTACCACGAAATTGTCCTTTGCAGTCCCTCCAGTGACCACCTGGATTCCAGACGATTGGGCTTCATTCATAAAGTCCATGACACGACCGGTCTGATGGTGATCTGCGAGAGGGCCTAGGAAAGTGGTGCTCTCGGCTGGATTGCCTGCCATCTGCGCCATCATCTCGAATCGGCTCTTCAGCCCGTCAACGAACGGCTGGACGATAGACTCATGGACAAAGACCCGCGAGGCTGCCACACAGATCTGGCCGGAGTTGACCAGAAAGTTCTGCGACGAATGAACCAGCGCCTTCTCCAGATCAGCATCCTCGAGGATAATGGACGGCGATTTTCCTCCGAGCTCTAGCGTGACTCTTTTCAAATTACTCTTTGCCGCGGCGACCTGGACCTGACGGCCTGCCTGCACTGAGCCCGTGAAGCTGATTCTCCGTATCTCCATGTGCGACGCGAGCAGAGAGCCCGTTGGACCACTTCCGCTCAAAAGATTAATCACGCCCGGTGGGAATCCCGCGCGGGCGATGAGCTCTCCGACTTGGAGGGTCCCAAGAGGAGATCGTTCGGAGGACTTGAAGATGAACGTGTTGCCCGCCGCTACGGCGGGGGCCATTTTCATGCACATGGTAAAGAGACTGGCGTTCCAGGCGCCGATGCCGGCGCAGACACCAAAGGGTTCATAGCGCACTACCTTGCATGACTGGTCGCCTCCTTCCGGAACGTAATCGCCTGGCTGCTTGTCACAGAATCCGGCGTAGTAGCGCCAGATAGGGCCGAGGAATTCTCCCATTCGAGCTCCCAGTGACATGGGCAGACCCATCGAGAGGCTCTCCATTTTGATCAGCCGGTCTTTGTGTTCGTCCAGGAGGTCCGCCAGAGCCAGCATGCGCTTGGCTTTCTCGTGGGCAGGCATGGATCTCCAGGAGCCGTAAAATGCCGCCTGAGCAGCAGCGACTGCTTCATTCACATCATCCTCTCCCGCACAGTGGACCTGTTCGGTAATGACGGAGGAGTCATAGGGGTTCTGAACCGGCCAGAATTGCCCGGATTTGGCGGAGACATACTAATCCGGACGGTTAGCGATGAGTACTGGCTGCTATTTAGGGGACCTACTTCGTTGTTAATGAACAGCCTCGTCTGGAAATCTCCTGCTACTGCGGGTATGGCAGCCATGGCTGGGTAGTAGTAATGCAAGTCGCGTTGTCCAGTTGGGCACAGTTAAATTGGAGGGGCCGGTGGAAATTGTTCCTATTTAACTAGTTTGCTAGAAGTACTCGGCGCCAGTCCTATATGGACGACGCACCGAGTACACAGCCCACATGCTTTGGTGCCATCTGGGCCTCTCACTGGCCTGAGATGCCTCGGCCTCCAGAGGATATCACCGGACAGCGCCGATCTGCCTGTCACTCTCCGCAGTGGGAAGCTTCATGGAATGCGGGGGAGTCGAGCGAGACTCCACGGCGCATCGCATATGGAGTGTAGTACACTCGGTGGATCGAGGCTAAATTGCCAATTCGACGCGGTGGTTGGGGCATACTCGAGCCCTTGTCACATCGTTCCTGTTAGCCTCTCTCGGCGGTAGTGGCGGCGGCACTTATGTCGGATCTGGACGTTGGAGTCCTATCGCGCCATATTTATATTAACCAGTAGTCGCATTGGTGTCCTTTGGATTCCCCCTAAAGCGACATATTTGCGCCATGGCTGTCTGCACGCTCCATGATTTCTTGAATGCGTCCTACGACTACATCGTCGTGGGCGGCGGCACCGCCGGCCTCGTCCTAGCCGCTCGACTCAGTGAGAATCCAGACGTGGTCGTGGGTGTGTTGGAGGCTGGTCCTGATCGTAGAAACGATCCATTGGTCACCACGCCGGGTGCGTTTATCCAGATGGTCGGCAATCCAGAATATGACTGGATGCTAGAAACAGTTCCCCAGGCGAGTTATAACCCCGACTGGAATATGGCCTGCATCTGACAACCGTGGCAGAAAGGGAACCACGACAAGGTCCATGCCCAGTCTAGAGGAAAGATGCTAGGTGGTTCAAGCGCCATCAACGCGGTTAGTAGTTCAGCTCTTCTTCCGGTACCTGGATTGATGTGTCCTAGATGATGTACGTCCGTGGATCGGAGGCCGACTACAATGGCTGGTCTGCCTTTGGGTCCGGCTGGTCGTGGTCGGACATGGCGCCCTACTTCCGAAAACACCAAACGCTGGATGGCGAGAGGAAAGTCGAAGACGAGGTGTTTATGCCATTTCAGAAGAAATTCCACGGGAAAGGCGGTCCAATTCATACTAGCTTCAATAACTGGCGAATCCCGGTGGAAAACGACTTCATGCGGGCGTGTGAACACGCATCAGGCATCCAGGCGCGCCCGAATGATCCATGGGGAGGAGATCATATCGGCTTCTATTCGTCGCTCGTGGCCGTCGACCGTACTGACGCCAAAGGAACCCGCAGCTACTCCGCCAACGCTTATTTGACCCCGAACGAAGGGCGTCCGAACCTGAAAGTGCTCACTGACGCCATGGCGTGTCAAATCATGTTTGAGCACGAAACGGCCACGGGCGTCTGGTTCAGGCATTCCGGCGGTCTCCACAATGTTCGAACCAAGTTGGAAGTCGTTCTCAGCTGTGGTGTTTATAAAACTCCCCAGCTGCTAGAGCTGTCTGGCATTGGTGACCCGCAGGTTCTGAGGGCGGCAGGAGTGAAATGCGTGGTTCCGTTGTCTGGCGTGGGGAAGAATCTCCAGGACCACGTTGTGACTGGGGCTTCGTACGAGCTGGCGGATGGCGTCTCTTCCCTTGACTCGCTAAAGAAGCCGAATGTCTTTGCCGAGCATGAAGAACGTTACAACCTTGACCGGACAGGCGCATTCGCTGCGGCACCTTGTTGCATGGGGTTCCTCCCCTACTCTTCTCTCGTTTCTCAGGCCGAACTGGAGGACACATGCCGAAGGATTTCCAGTTCTTCGGAAGGAACTTTCCAGAAAAGACAGTTCCAGCAAGTGGTCCGACAACTCCAGGATCCCACCTCTGCCAATGTGCAACTCATCATGTTCGAGGTGACGGCTAACCTGGAGAAGGGAGCCAGTGATCAGACTCAGCTCGCAGAGCCCGGCACTGACACTGGCAGAGACGGCGTGACCATCGTGTCAGGGGTTGAGTACCCAGCATCTCGTGGAACTGTCCATATCACCAGTCCCAATCCTATGGTCGATCCTGCCATCAACCCAGGCTACCTAACCCATCCGTCAGACGTGGCCGTGCTGGCCGCGGGGCTGCAATTCTGTGACCGCGTGGCGCAATCTCCCCTGCTACGAGATCATCTCCGTCGCCGCATTCTGCCCGAACCAACTGTCAACCTCCAAGACCGTATCCAGGCCGAGGAGGAAGTCCGGCGGCGATGCATGACCGAATATCACCCATCTGGCACCTGCGCTATGGGAGAGGTGGTGGATGAGCGACTGCGAGTTAACGGAGTCCGGGGGCTGCGAGTCGTGGATGCCAGCGTGTTCCCGGGTAATGTCAGCGGCAACATCCTTGCTACTGTGTATGCAGTTGCAGAGAAGGCAGCGGATTTAGTCAAGGACGATATGCAGATTAGACCTCATAAACTGTGATTCCGGTGTTGTTAGATCACCCACCCTGTCCACATGCCATGGATTAGAGCTTGCAGAGAATTTGTAGACGGTTTCCCTCAGGTCTTGGGAGGGAAGAAGGGAGACCGTGTTGGCCATTCTGCCTAAGGCAGATATTGTCACATGATGCATTACATAATATGGCGGTGCTGGCGGCTGTGCACCAGTGGCTGTGTAGTCAGATGACGCGCCGAGCCCTGAGTGGCTGGGCGCTGCACCGCCTCCCTGCAGGCCGCCGAATGCGCTGTCTTGGTGCGGAAGAGGCCTCCCTATCAGCTTCAGCTTCAGCTTCGGTGTGTGCCTCCTTGGCCCGGACTGGAATATGTACAGGTACGTGTTCTCCGTACGTAGCGGGGCACAGCCATCCAGCAATACGAGCCCCGCCCGCCGCGATCAATGCCAGCCGCGGACGAATAAAAACCGTGGGCCGGGGAATCTATTTGGCCACAAGACTGGGTCGGGTGGGGTAGCGATCTGAGTTCCAGAGCTGCCTGCCCCTCGCTCGCCCTTAAAAGCCGCTGTTATTCCCCCTCCCCCTCCCCCCTTCTTTACTCCTCTACTCCTTCTCTACTCCTTCCCTTACGAACCCTTCACATACACCTCATCCAAAATGGACAAGCTGTCCGGTCTCGCTTCCAAGTTCACCGAGAAGAAGGCGGAGGGTGAGAACCCTACTCCTGGTTCTCACGGCCAGGAGGGATCTTCTGACTCCTCCCAAAAGGACTACCTCGACAAGGGTATGCTTCTTCTGTATGCTACTTCCTATGGGAGATAGTTCTCTGACTTTCGTCCCAGCCGTCGAGAAAGCCGAGGAGAAGTTTGGCGGCGGCAAGGTCGATCCCGAGAAGATGCGCGAAACCAACGAGAAGATCACCGACACTGCCCGTGAGAAGTTCGAGGGCATGACTGGGTATGCTAGTACCTTAGTCTTGCTGACATTCTTGCTGATAGCCTTGATGCAGCCGTGAAGTCCCCGAGAAGTTTTCCAACTAAGCCCGCTGGCCGAGGGAATGGGAATTGATGGATACCATGTGGTTTACGACTAGGATGGAAAATATAATGCGGTCTTGATGGATGATTCAGGGCTTTTTTATGAATCGTGCTCTACGTCGCTGTAGATGTAGGACTACCCTCCTGAAACGTATGTAGCAGCCTACGTATAAGCATAATGGAAGAACGCTTGAACGCAGCACTATTGATCTACTACCTTCGTTACGCTTGACGAGTCGGCATGTCACTATCCTCCTCCTTCCACTTCAGGTTCTGCAAACACGGCGCAAAGAAAAGACTTCCCTGCCATGCTCCGTGCACCGTTCGACATGCCACGACGAGCCAGAGCAAGCCGACAGCGCCGCTTAGAATCTGTCATACCCGATCAGCACTTGATATCAACCTATAGCACTGTGCCACACATACCGTGCCAAAGACTTTGAAAAACATCACTTCCATCTCGATTCCGAGTTGGATTGTATTGGCGGCATAGACGCCCAGAGGAAACGTAAATCCCCACCAGCCCATGTTGAATGGGAACGGTGAGCAGTGGTAGATGGTTGCCAGGGCAAACGCCAGCCAGATCAGACCAAAACTCCACATGAGCAGTGAGATGAACACTCCAAGCACATATGCAATGCTCCCGGCCATTGGATCCAACACACTGCCGTCCTCCAGCAGGTTTCGGGCAACCCGGCCAAGGTAAATAATTCTGTCTTCGTTAGTTTCATCGCTGTCGAACCGGACATATGATACTAACCCAAATCCACCAAACCCCAGTGGTCCCAGTGGTAGGAAGCAACTGACAATCGTCTCGCGCGACGGCAATTTGTGTACCGCTAGTCGCTGGTAATAGATGACCAGGAGCAGCATGGCCAATGGTGTCGCAGCCCCCCACAGGACATACGACACCAGGATTGTCCCCAAGGCATCAGATGGGTCGGGCAGGATCTCGGCAACCCTTGCGCCGGCGCCCGCTGCAACGATCGTGGCAGCCATTGGGAGTAGCTGGAGGGCCGTGATGCGATCCAGCGAGGTGATATAGTTTTGAGACATTCTGGTTCCTGTTAGCAACCAAGCTCCCGACTAATGGCAAATAGAGACCAACAGTATGAATGAGAGCGACGCCGTAGCCAACGCCGCGGCAACAGCATCCACAATCCAGAGCGCCCATGCAAGTGTCCTGGCCCAGTCACCCCAGGCTGGCACGCATATGAGCACCCACATCTCGATGAGTGTCGCAAACCCCATGGGGCACGTCGCCAGGAACAGCGAGTTTGTGGGATCTCGAACCATCACGCTCCAGATTTCCGGGTACAGGGAATACCGCAGAATCGACATGCCGAGTGCCATCGCGAAGAGGGCGGCATTTGCCACGAAAAAAACAATCGACAGATAGTATAAAACCACGCTCTCAAAAGGGATGGAGCCAAGGAGAATGGCCACAATGCCCGTCCCCATGGTGACTGAGAACCATCTGTATCGCAATGTCAGTCAGAAATGGACATCACGGCGCCATTTCACTCACGATGGGCTGAAGTTGCGGACTACTCTGCGCCAGCCGACGTTGTACTTGGACGGTTTGCAATCTCGTTGCGCATCCGCCTCCGGGCGTGATGTGGAGCGCATTGCTAGAAAAATAAGTGTACAGGTCGAGTTGTCGCGCGGGATTTGGGCAGCGGCGACTTAAATATACTGGACCTCGGCCGAGTATCGGAGCCTGCCGAACTCTTCCATCATCCCGATAGCATACAATGGTCGCTACTACAGGAGTATAAAATGCAAGCGAAATGCTTTTTCTTATGCCCTGTCTTCCCTCGCTGCCTCGCTGCCCCGCTGTCATAACCAGTGAATGATACCCCCCCCCCCCCCCCCCCCATCCTAGTACACAACAGGCCATCCACTCGAAAAGTCGATCCGGTTCCATCCAAACGGTTTCTGACCGTCTGCATACCCAATCGTGGTGTCGACATAGTGGTAGTACAGCACGGGGCCGAGTTCTGGATCCGTGAAGACTCCTCTGATGGGGTTGTCAGTAACAGCTTCATGAAAGGTGCAGGGTGAGAACATACTGTCCTCCCGGCCCATAGACCGTGCCATGGCTCTCGAGAACCATGGTTCCTCCGCCATTCGTGCAGGCGACGCCATTCTTATCGACCTGGAAATTGTCATCAACCACTATCCGTATTCTTCCAACGGAGGAACCCTTACAAAGCCACCTGTTGCCGAAGTCGAACGGCAGACCTTGATCTTATATTCTTCCCCGGCAGCCGGCATGGAGTCAACATAACCGCAGCAATCCCCGGCCGAGAAGAAGAGGTAATAATAGCCGCCGTATTTGTACAAATACGCTCCCTCCACCGGATGGTTGCCGGAAGGTTCAAAGGCAATGTTGTACGAGCTTCCCTCTGTGCTGGTTGCATCCGAATTCATGCGAACTTGGAATATGTTCTGCCAAAAAGAGCCGAAGATCATATAATTCTGGCCGCCATCGTTGAACAGGTTTCCGTCAATCGCGTTGTATGGCTTGCTAGGATTGGACTCGACGCCTGTCGAGCCGTGATCCGTCCAGGTGCCGGCATCCATGGTGTTGGACGTTGCGAGTCCGATGGCGGAGTTCTGCGTTCCGAACGACGACACAGAGTAGTACACATAGTAGGCTCCGTTGACGAGATGCACATCTGGTGCCTAGAGGCGATTAGCGCTGCATTGGTTGTAGGAAGCGGTCGTACCCAAAGATCATCGTTCCCAGGCAAGGGAATCGTCGATCCGCCTGGCAACATCGACCCGAGGTCCGTCCATGGGCCCTCGATGGACGGCGCACTGGCGTATGCGATCTTATTTCCGGTAGAGAACCGGAAGTACAGCCCGTCTGACTCCCGTCTGACAAGGCCAGGATCATGGATATAGCATGATCCCGAGCATGGCCCGGGAGCTGGGTATGCATTGGTCAGGGCTGAGAAGAGCCCAATTGCCGCGGCGTATGCGAAGTACATTGTGCGGTAAGTAATGGAGAACAACCTGAGTGTTTCTCACAAGCATGGGCTACGTTCGCCGTTTATATAGCTTGCAAATCCAAGGGAGGACACTGCCATTTGTGGAATTTGGGCCGTTTCGGTTTTCAGGAAGTAAGTCCTCCTGACGCTGGTTGTGGAGTACGTCGATGAAATTCCTCGTATCATATTGATTATCTGAATCTATAGATAGACCCATGCGCATGGATCCTGCTTCTATTAACCGCTTCTCGGGTCATTCAGTGCTCAGATGAGCATATAGCTGCAGTGTATAGCGCTAGTACTAGTAGCTTAGTGTCTGCATCGCCCTGTCAGTATGCGGAGGGCATGCGGAGGGAATGCGGAGTGCAGTCTGCAGGCGGTTAATACTAGCAGACTGTCCATCCATCTATTAGCCGAGCGTCCCTATGCGTGAAGACTTTGTTGGAACGCTCTAAGGTATGTGGATTTCTGCGCTTTGTTGTGTTGGTGGAACCCGGTAACTGGTGAAACCCTAGCCTAGTAGCATGAATTGAGACAAAGCCCCTAACTCATCCCCTACTCCATCTACGGAGGTACTTCCTACCGGTACAGCCATAGTCTCGTCCGAGGCAGCCGTCTCGGTCCTAAATCTATCGAGTGGGAATTATGGACAAAGATATTCCCCGATAATACCCCGTAAAAGGCAGTCATAACAATCCAGCCATTACCCTTGTCAGCGCCTCGTCCTCGACCTGAAACGCATCCAATCCGGATGAAGCCTGTCCATTTCTCTGGCCCGCTCCGTTATTGCTGTTCATCCCCGGGTCAAAATACAATCCGCCGGCCGCCTCAAAGAAGCTGGTCAGGTCTTCACATCCATTGCGGTCCGTCACTGGGGCCACAGATGGAGTCATTGGCCACATAGGCCCACAAGGCTGCGGAGTTGGAACTCCTGATGCGTCAAGTGGTGTAGGCCCCAGGGTTTGGGATGGCATGCACTCCTTGGCATGGCCAGAGGTGGGAACCGGTTGTTGAATATGGCCGGTGTTGTTGCTGCAAGCCCGGTGTCCTGATCCCACGTTCAGCTTGATAGACTTCAAACTGCGGATGATTTTCTGCAGCCTTCGAGAAGTACGGGTTCCCGCCGATGATCGCCTCACTAGATCAACGGCTGTATAGAATTCCGGGCGACAATCCTGGCTGAAACGAGCTGGTGCATGTAGCACCGCTAAAAACAACGCCGCTAGGGCGGAGATCAGAAAGTAATTGAACGGTTCAGGGCGCTGAAAATAAATATCCGATACCTGGCTGACGAAACTCAACGAATTCACCGTGTTCTTCGCCGTCTCGACTGCGATGGATGCGCTGGGGACATCCGTCTCTATGCTATCGCCGCTCAGAAGATTTTGGCGGTAAACTAGAATGCGCAGTTGGTTGGCTTGAAGCGCCAACAAAACCTGCAGCATCATCATATTGTCGTCCTGGCAGGGCAGGGACGATGGATTAAAGCGCAGTCCTTGCGGGATTGACTGAACCCACTGCTGAACCTGAAAGTCCAGGTACGAACAGTAGTCGGAGGTGGCGGCGCGCGGACGACTCCCCCAGCCCATGACAAGATTCCAGATCTTAGTGCTGAGCCGCGCATATGAAATCATGCAGGTGAAATATGGGGTTGTGGCGCCAGGTTCCGGCAAATTGGTGTCCATATCCGAATCCTGCATCGCGAACGGAAGACCGGTGCCAAATGACCACTTGCGGTCAAGCACATAGATACACCAGAACAAACGGCTAGCCCACGTCCATTGTAGCTCGCCAGGGAAGACACCCCCTGCCCTTAACCACGTGTCCTGGCAATGGAGACCGAGTTCCATGGAACCCCGGGCGGCTATGCCGATCAGGCGCCAGGCGATGAACTCGTCGTCGCGGTAGGAATGAAAGATCGACTGCCCAGTCAGGATGATTCCGTGAGAACGCAAAGGGCAGTACCTACCAGCAGAGTCAAAATCAGCAGCTCCTTCATATCTACCTCTGCGATTTTCAGACGGCTCGCAAACTTGTCTTCAACGCTGTCCGCTAATCTTGCCGCTCTTTCACTTCGCCCATGGGATTCCGCCAGGAGCGCCGTGGCTAAAATGATTTTCAACACTTCAGTATCGCGTGCGAAAAACCAGTCGTGGTGGGTTGGCGCGGAAGGTTCGTGGCAACCTATCCGATAGAAATCGGCAATATACTCGCGCATGCTTTCGAGGTCGACACATGGGTACATCAGCCCAACAGCGTTTTCATACACTTGCACCAGCCGGAGAGCTTCTTCCCGCCCTAGACTGCGTAGGGGATCGCCCGCTGCCAACGCAGCTGATCCAGCCTGGCTGGGAGCAGTTGAACTATTGACATCTCCAACGTCACTGTCATCTGACGGCTGTCGACGAGACGCGAGGCCGAACTCGGCACTCGTCGGGCCGACGTACGACGGTGACTTGGGCGGGTTCATAATGCGGTGTGGCCCAGCCGATGCCGATGGGTGCGAGGACGTCGACGACTCCCCATGGATGGCAGGCGTCCACGACTCCATCTCGCGCATACGGGCAGACAGCGCACGCATTTCCCGCTGGAGCGATTCGACCTGACAGTCGACGGTTCTGAACCAAGCTGGAATCCTGGTAACAGTAAGACCAAGGGATTAAAGACGAGTCAAGGCGGCAACAAACCCGTCGTTTTTGAAGTCTGTCTCCCTGTTTGGGTTTGCTGTTGTCGTATGGGTGTTGGGTGTGTATTCGCACCGTACGTTGTCGTGAGTACATCGGGAGCAGACAGGCTCTCCGCTGCATTTTAATTTGCGCCTTTTGCACTCATTACTAAGAAATCAGCAAAATATGTTTGGGAACAAGAGAGTGAGTCGCACCAAGCCAGCTGGGTGTATTTGGCTCTCTTCCTGACCCGAGGTGTGTCGGAGGCATCGTCTCGCCCGGGAGACTGTTCCGAAAAGAATGAAGATGCCATGTCAACTGCCGGACAGTCCAGGAGCCTACAAGACAGGGGGATAAGGCCGTGTGGAGCAGAGCAGGAGAGTATGGAGTAGAGTAGGATGAAGAGCGAAGTGCCAGTTCCGACAATTCCGAGAAGAACCCGCTTACAAGTGTTACTAAGCAGCAGCCCTATGTTTTGAACGGCATAAACCAAGAAATTATGTACAATCGTCCCTAAATGTTCGAATTCCGACAGCAGTCTGACTCGGCCAACCGCGATAATCCATTCCGGTTCGACGGTACATCCAGCGATGGGTTAGCCGTGAAGAAGTCCGACGGACGGATCATGAGCTGGTATGTCTCGACCGGCCTGTGACTGTCAGATACGATAAATAGCAGGGAAGAAACGGAAAACTTACATGACAGGCCAATCCTCTACCCGAGGGTTGTGCGTGATTCCAAAGGAGTTCCATACCACTACATCCGTGTCGTCTACCGAATCTCCTCGCTTGACTGCGTCGGACACACCATCAATTTCCTGCTGGCTCTGCAGCGTATATCGTCCTCCTGCATACAGCTCGCCATCCCGATGTTTGGTTACCCAAACGTGGTGCTGGGCAAACTGCGCGCGACGGGCTTGCACTGATTCGGGATCGGCAAGTAAGGTCTGCGTGGCCAGCGGAGTGAATTTATAAGAAACCGGGTTGCCGCTAATTGGATTTGTCTTGTGCGGGTTGACCATCTTGACGGTCCGATTGTGTTCTGGTGCCGCGTCCAGCCAACCCGATCGCTCCATGGTCTCCTTGGTGACCTGATAGAGGTTGCCATTGGGGTTGGTTGCGTCGTTCATGGGAACGCGGCGGGATTCTTCCACCACCACCGAGTTGTCATGGCCGTCGATCGCAGGATCAATGCGGACGCAGAAAATGTGCTGGTGATTCTGGGCCAGGACGCCGCCGCTAACCACCGTGCCATAGTCACTGACCTTGCCGGCGTCGATGTTGACCACGTTCAAGATGCCCGTTGCCCGAGTTTCGACGTTAATACCGCCCGACTGGTCGAACTTGTAGGCGAAAACGTACTCGTAGTTGGCCAAGGTGATGATGAACTGCACGACCAGCTCGCGATTGCGGGTGACAACCGCTCGGCCGGTGCGCCAGTTCGAGTGTTTCCAGCCGATCCCATTGTCCTCTTCATGCAAGCAGATGGCATTAGGGAGCTTCTTGGCAGTACCGTCGGGCTCTATCGTGACGGCATCAAAGTACTTGATGACTCCCAGGCAGTCGCAGCCCAAAGACAGATTGTTGGCCATGTTGCCGCCACCGCCATCACCAAAGTCAAAGGCCTGTTTGCGGTGGAATGGGGGACGAGGGTCGGCATAGGGAACCGTCTGTTTGCATTTCGGTCAGTGTCTTCTGAAATGCCCCTCAAAGCAGGCAACTCACCATCTCGCTGATACTCAGGCGATGCATGATGCTGCGGCCATCATACCAAACATCATGGATAGTAGCGCCTTCCCGCGGATTGAAGCC
Source organism: Aspergillus sp. HF37 (assembly GCA_003698115.1). NCBI lineage: Eukaryota > Fungi > Ascomycota > Eurotiomycetes > Eurotiales > Aspergillaceae > Aspergillus > Aspergillus sp. HF37. The sequence goes on along the minus strand of RAQS01000304.1, from coordinate 908 downwards.
GACGCGGAACCGCCATTTCTGCCACTCCACCAGCGAGTCGTTGGTGACCCGAAATGACGGCCCCTCGGGCTGTACGACATCCAGTGGCTTTAAGTCCTTTCTGGTCCCATTGGGCAGGAGTTCTGGGACATAGTCGGAAGAGCTACAGTGCCCTATGATGTCACGGTTAAATGTCTGGGACCGCAGACCGTCACCTTTTCCCCCGGTGGCTGGCCGGTCGATACGGATAATTTTCTCGGTGTGCGCATCCATGACGGGGATCAATGGCAAGGGATATGAATAGAAGTTGGCATCGGGGTTGCCCGTGCGTTTGTCCTGGGCAAAGCAGAGGCCTTGGAAATACCGCCGATTCTCATCTGTGGCATCCAACCCCCCATACGGCCATGGTTCAATGACGACCTCAAAGCCTTCGGGGAGGACAAAGTCCGACAAGGCCTGGTGGAACAAGGGAGAGGCGAAACAGCGGTCGACCAGGACATCGAACTCGCTCCTACACTCGTTAGCACCCGCATTGCGAATGATATGAACCCATACGTTGTCAAACTCGCATGATGCTGTTTGCCCACGACGTGGTGCTTGACGCGCTTCCCTAGAGCCACATCTACCAGAGACTCATGGAACGAAGGCACGCGATCGGGGCCGATGACGTCGTACTGGCACAGGGCCAGGCGCTCGGGGCGAGGAGAGGTGGGACTCAGTCGGCCGGAGTGCTCGAGGGCGAGGAAGTCGCGCAATTGGGCTTTTGGCGGCTCGTGCAGGTAGATTTGGCGGAAGTCGATGACGGTATCGGGATGGGCAGCGATGATGGAGCTGCGGGCGGAATTTGTCTCCTGCTCGGAGAGAATGGAGAGAGGATGAGGCAGCATGGTGTGGGGGGTGGTGAGTTGAGTGTCTGAGAGAGAGGGAGG
>RAQS01000303.1:0-23381 GCA_003698115.1 Aspergillus sp. HF37 | reverse complement strand
CCTCTCCCTCTCCATTCCCGCCTTATACCGTTTTGCTTGTCTTTTGTCCTCTTGACTTTTCCCCCTGCTGTCTCAGATACCCTTGTTGTTCTTTTTGTCTGTTCTCCCCCCATCCCTGTTGCATCCATCCCTGTCGCAACTCCGCGGCCATATCCCAGCTCCTGTCCACAATGGCCTCCGGTCCCGCGACTCAATCCCTCAAGGTCTGTACCATATGAATCTGTGGCCTGGCCAGATTTCAGACTGATATTCGACCGCAACAGTGTGTAGTCACTGGTGATGGTGCCGTCGGGAAAGTCCGTTCCCCTCTCTACAACCAACCAACCTCTCGACAGCATACAGCTAACGTAGCCAGACATGCCTCCTCATTTCCTATACAACAAATGCTTTCCCTGGGGAATATATACCCACCGTGTTCGTACCCCTTCAGCTCCCGCAGTCGCTTGACTCCTGTTGACCCGCACCAGCTTTGACAACTACACCGCCAGTGTTATGGTAGATGGCCGACCGATCAGCCTAGGCCTGTGGGATACAGCCGGACAGGAAGATTACGACCGTCTGCGACCATTGTCGTATCCGCAAACCGACGTTTTCCTCATTTGCTTCTCCATCGTCAGCCCGCCGTCCTTCGACAACGTCAAAGCCAAGGTGCTTTCCCCCCTGGCCTGTCCCCGTCCCCACGGATTCACCGCCTCCAGTCGACAACCGGGCTGACAATACGCTGCAGTGGTATCCCGAGATCGAGCATCATGCGCCCAACGTCCCCATCATCCTCGTCGGCACCAAGCTCGACCTAAGAGACGACCGGGCGGTCACCGAGTCCCTCCGGCAGCGGAAGATGGAGCCCGTGTCATACGAGCAGGCGCTTGGCGTGGCCAAGGAGATCCGGGCGCACAAGTACCTCGAATGTTCGGCGCTTACGCAACGGAATCTGAAGAGCGTGTTTGACGAAGCTATTCGGTATGCCTGCCAGTGTCTCTCCTCCAGCTCTGCCCGGTAGCTAACCTGTCAGCGCGGTTCTTAATCCTCGACCCGCCACGAAACCCAGGAACAGGAAGTGCTCCATCCTGTAGTCCTTTGACCCCAATTATATAATCATCTAATACGGCGTCTGGGCAGTAGGGGGTTTTGGCCCCCTGATTTATATATTTGTTCTGTCGCTTGAGTCGGTCCGGACGTTTTGTTGAGGGCGGGATTGTCCATTGAATATAAAGACATACATAACATGCCATCACGCAATGAATGTCGGCTTGCGAGTCGGCCCAACCATCTGTCTGACTTTCTGGGATGTGTACAAAGGGAGCAACTAGGCTATTAGGGTCATGAAAATCCATAGGGCGTACCCATGACAATGCATTTGAGATGTCTGGCCCATACGTCCTCAACAACCTGGACATCAGTCTACCCCATCCACTTCCGGCGGCTGGGATGCACCCCGGCAAATTCGTCGACTTCACCGATATCCCTCGCTTTACCCTTATTAGCCTTCTCCTCCTGCACCTGCTTAGCAGCGCGCTGCCGCTGTCCCTCGAGCCGATCATTCTTGTAGTCGATCTTGGCCTTGCGAGTTTTGGATTTCCCGCCGCCGCCAGCCCTAATCGCAGTCAGCATCGGCACAACACCCACCAACGGAGGGAGAGCAAAGGGGATATTCACGTCAACTCGACATTAATCCTCCTGGCGGGTGACTTCCCATCATCGAACGACGAGTGGTGATACAGCTTCAGACACGACTTCATGCGGTCGAAATTCTCGAACTCGACAAAGCCAAAGCCCCGGCATTTCTCGGGGTGGTTTTTCTCGGTGGCTACGCGGACTGAGGATGGCGGGTTCTTTGCGAAGTGCTCCGTTACGGAGGAGACGTTTGCGCTGAAGGGGAGGTTTCCTTGTCTCGCTGTTAGTGTTATATGGTCTAGGAACTGGGTTGGGTGTGTGTGCATACCGACAAAGGCGATGAACCTGGTTTGTCGCTTGGCTTCTTCTTCTTCTTCTTCGGCTTGGGTCTGCGTCTGCATGCCATTGGTTTCCTCTGATGGCTCTGCTGGAGTCTCCGTGTCGGTCTTCTTGTCCTTCTTCTTGTCCTTCTTTGATTTCTTCTTTTCCTTCTTGTCGTCCTTGCTGTCCTTGTCGGTGTTGGTCTCGCCGTTTTGCTCGTTCACGCCGTTCTGCTTCTCAGAAGGCTTATCCTCGCTCTCGTCGGTTTGTTCGTTTTCGGCGCGCTTTCTCTTCTTGTCCTTCTTGTCCTTCTTTTCTTTCGTTTCTTTCTTTTCCTCCTTCGGTTCCTCCGGTTCCTCCTCTAGTTCCTCCTTCTCCTGCTTCTTCTTTTCCTTCTTGTCCTTCTTGTCCTTCTTTCCCTCCTTCGGTTCGTCCGGTTCCTCCTTCTCCTCCTGCTTCTTCTTTTCCTTCTTCTCCTTCTTCTCCTTCTTGCTCTTCTTGTCCGTCTGTTCCTGATCACCAACGTCGACATCCATCACATTGCCCGACTCGCGCTTCTCCTTCCCCTCATGCTTGGATTTCGCATGCTTCGCCTTCTTGCCCTCCGGCTCAACAGCTTCCTGGGCAGGGTTCTGCGCGAGTTTGCGTTTCTTGTCGCCCATTTTGCCGTATTATCGATCCAATAGGAGCCCTGCAGCTATAGTCGCCGGCAATGCACCCAGAATCGAGCAGAAGACGGGGAAATGCAGAAGCAGAAAAATCAAGGTGATGGGCGGAAGCGAAAAATTGCTTTCTTTCTGCCGGACGGATCGAGGCGGTGAGTCGGTTAGGGCTGTTATCAGTGTCCAGTTGGCCGTATCAACACTACCCTACGGAGTAATGCTTGAATTGAATTGCTTGTAGGAACTGTATGTGTATAACTACATGTACAGACTAAAATACAAGAATCCGAGCAGGTTTGCTCCCCCGTTCATAGCACCCCCGCAACTCAGGCCGAGTCAGCAGCTGCAGAAGCGGCAGAAGCGTTTCCTTCATGTCGAATACCCCGCGCTGCTTCTGATCTATGTACGACCCATCGATGACGATGCGTTCCAGCTCGCCCAACTTGAGAGTTCCTGTACGCCTGTTAGTCAACGCTGCTAAATCAGCGAGCAGCTTACTTACCAGACTCGATCAAATCAGAGAGCCGTGTCGGAGTGCCAACGCCAATACCGGTTCTGGACGTACAGTACATAGTTAGCCAGACAGCCCAATGCACGCAAAATGGAGATAGAATAGAGAAGACGTACCGCGCTCGCTCTAGGAACTGTTTGGCTTCCTCCAGCTTGATATGCTTCGCAAATAGTTTCCCGATGATCGAGTCTTTGTGCTGGAATGCTCGCAGCGCTCGGACGACTTCAGCAGCCCGGAGCGCCGCCGGCGAAATGACCAGAGTATGCGGCGTGCCCTTCTCCTCCGACGACTCGGATAACCCGGATCCATCACCAGGTGCGAAATTCTTAAGAAACGCGGGGAGCCGATCCAGGGATCTGGCGGAGTCAAACGACGTTGTATCCAGGAACACGGAATCTAGAACCGTCAGCAGGTTGTCGGAAATGAGGGTGTTGCAGACATACCCGACACACAAAGATCATCCAATTCCATCGCCGTCAGCTCCTTGTTGAGCTTGCGCGCCTTCTGCGCAAGGTGATCGGCCAGTAGCCGCCCGTCCATCATCGCGATGGACTCGTCAACGGCATGTTCGCGTGGTGGCTTGTTGGTTTCTTGCGGTTTCCCCTTGTCCTTCTCCTTCTGATTCTCCTTCTGCTGCGGCTTGTTGTTCTTTCCCTTCCTCTGCTTCTTCTTGCTCGGCCCTTCTGCTGGTGGTTTGCTATCCTTCTGCGCTGGGACGGATTTGTCCTGGTTTGTCGGCTCTTCGGTTTGTCGCTTGCGCTTTTTCTCTACCTTCGCTGATAGAGCGGTTTGCGGGGTTTTCTCAGGCATGTCTTTTAGTTTTTCGGAGGGCATTGTTCAGCGCAGATGAGTGTTTGCAGATTTGTTCTTGCCGGTTTGACACAACTTTTTTGATTAGTCAACTAGGCTTATCGATAAGCACCCGCCAATCAGGAGCTCCCTCCGATGTTGATCCAAAACGCGCTGGATCCGGACGAGAGACAGACGTAGATCTCTCTCTGTCAACAACTCCTCCGGTCTACACATGCGGCCCAATTGATATGCCCCTACATTTCTGATTCAGCATACAGTACGTCGAAAACCGGTGGCAAAATGTCAACACCCAAACCTCGTGGCCGCCGGTCACTCCGCGAGCCTGGCAGCTCCGAAGCCAATACCCCGACAGGCGACACGACCATGACAGTAAGACCAGACCAGTTCAGCTCAGTCTCGAAGCTATGTAATCAAAGACAGCCGTTTGCTAACCATTGACACAACAGCGTCAGCTCCAACGTCTGCCCGCCCACGAAAGGTACCCCCTCACGCCCCGCCGATTCACAACAACCACCCCGACCGGCAACCGCTCCGCGTCGAGATTCACGCCGCGAGACCGCGGCGCCGGTGCTCCGTCGACACCGTACGGCGTGCGCGCGATGCAGCGACGCGCGGCGAACACGCCGGGGCGGGATCGGCGACGAAGCGGGCGGGTGCATAGGGAGAGTACGTTTGATGTTCTGCGGAATCTCGGGCGTGCGCTTGCGCCGACGTCGCAGCCGATTCGGTCGTCGCCGCAGGAGCCATCGTCTGCGGAGCCGGCGAAGGAGGAAGTAGAGGAGAAGGAGGAGGAGGAGAAGGAGGATGAGATCGACGAGCTGGATAATGAGCCCGAGATGGAGCGGCCCAGGTTGTCGCTGCCGTTGCAGGAGGTCCAGGATGTGGAGGAAGATGGGAGCCCCGATATCCCGCCGCCGAGGTTGTCATTGGCGTTTGATGAGGAGGATATCACCCAGGCCTCTGTGGAGTACCCGCGCAGAGAGATCAGTGATAGGGATAGGGCGAGGTTTTCGATGATGAGCGGCGGTGCTAGGCCGAGTGAGAATTTCGGGGACTTGTCCAGGTTGGAGTCTGAGTCGGACCACGGCGATGGTACGGGCTTGGTGGGTGTTGACGACGGGGGAGATGAGACTGTCATTAGCCAGGGGGCATTTGACAGAGGGTGAGTACGATTCTTCAATTCGTCGATTAACAGCTAATATACATGCAGCGGTGACACCGAGGATCTTGGGCGTTTCGATCTCGACTTCAACTTTCCGACGCCAAATGCTCAAGGGGTCGGGGATGCGGTCGACGAGCCTATGCATGAGGACGAAGGCTTTGAATTGCCACAGATGGATCTACAACAGGACATGCCGTTGGACGCTGGCCCTGTACCCGGTGATGATGATGCTGGTGGTTTCGCGTCTGACCACAATTTGCCTCGTGCCTCACCCAGCGAGAGCCCAGGGGTTGTCGGAGGAGGCCTGCGGGACGAAGAAGCCAGTGCCCCAGGTCCAAAGCAAAAGAAGCTCTCACGGCATGGAATCCCTGTTCCCAACCTACCATCAGGAGTGGTTCGCAGGCTGGCTACTCAATTTGCACGGACGAGGGCTGGGTCTAAGCCAAAGATCAACAAGGCCGCCCTGGCTGCTATAGAGCAAGCGTCATCATGGTTTTTCGAGCAAGCCAGCGAAGACCTTGAGGCGTATTCCAAACACGCGGGACGGAAAACAATCGACGAAAGCGACGTCACAGCATTGATGAGAAGGTGAGTCTAATAGTTGCCCTATTCGTTCCAATGCTGATTCGGTAGGCAACGTCAAATTAACAGCTCAACCACTGCGTTCTCCCTCGCACAAAAACACCTGCCCAAGGAACTGCTGCAGGAGATGAGATTGGCGATGCCGCCATGATCTATTTACTCCGAATATGAATGACACCGAACGCCGCCTATGCATATACGATACCAGCAGATCACCAGTTTACGTTCTGGCGCACCCGACGTGTGGTCTCGTTGGGTCTCTTCCGGATAATCATCCACAGCATGATGGATGTTGCAAGCGACAAACCATACCTGCAAGCATGAGCACGAGCCAATTGCAGAGACCAGACCATCCTCTATAGGCCTGTGGACTTGGACTGGATATATACTTACCACGTGAATATGTACTGGCTGTGGTTGTTCCTCAGGTTGACTTCGGCCGGCGGCCAATGGGGACACCTTTGGTCTCCCTGTGATATGCCTCAAACAAATCCGGGTCTGAAAAGAAAAGTCAGAACCAACCATGAACGGCACATTAGAGACCAACATACCCATTGTCTGCTCAATCCACACCGGCTCACTGCCCGTAAACTCGGCCATTTGCTTGACATCAGGGAAGTAGAACTTCCCCTCCTCCGGCTTATTATCCGGCGTAAACATGTTCTTCTTCAACGGCTCACGCAGCAAACCCTCGACCGTGACCTCGCCCTGCGGGACTCCGAGCACCCTATCCTTCTGGTCGCGTAGCTTCTTCGAAATCCACCCCCGATTGACCAGCACCGTACTCTGCCCATTGTCTCTCTCCAGCGGCGTGATAACGAAGAACCCATTCTGGCCCTCCCGTATGCGCGGCCCAATAAGCATCTCCTGATCATGTCGAAACCGGCCGGTAGCATGCACGCGGCGGTAATCAAACTCGGAGATAGCATCAGGGTCAACAGCGGGGGGCAGGGGGAGCGGGGGCTTGACGAGGTGGTCTTCGTATTTCGCGATGAGATTGGTTTTCCATTCAAGACGCTGGATCTGCCAGGTGCCCAGCGCAAACGAGATTATGGGAATCAAAGCTGCGGAAAACAAGAGTCAGCTTCCAATACCGCCGTATGTATTCATCCGCACCGTACCAAGGATAATCAGCCCCGGCCCGTGATTTCCCCCCGTGCGCACGACTTGCGCTGGTGCATCCACCACAGAAATCCATCTGGGATCGTCTGCCATCTGGCGCGAGCTCTGGAAGCGGGTCTGCTGTCGGCGGCATCTGGTGCAGAGCGGATCCAGTCGGGGGGTGAATCGGGGTGTCTGGGTGAGGCGAGCCTGCGCCCATGAAGAGGCAGCAGACCGGCGAACGGCCGAGAGGATCGGTCGCATGGGCAATGGGTTGTTGACTGGGTGAGGAGGTGAAATCGAGGACACAAGAGAGAGTTGGAGCGGAAGAGAAAGGCGGAGAGGAGAGAGAGCGGCAGATCGGAGGAACGAGCGACTTCCTCCGACTGTCAATCAACCAACTGTCACTCCGCTGTTTCTTACATCTTGTGTTTGTCCACTATGCTATGACAATGTTCTACCAGGGATCTCTTCAAGACGGTATTACCGTCGCCGTGCGCGAGGGCAAGGCTGTTGTCTGCTTTGTGCGAGGTTCGTTCCCCGCATGCCTCGTCCTATCTATGTACGGTGGTGTATGCAGATGCTAACGGCTGGACCGCACTGAAGAGGATACAGAGCAATGCTCACAATGGGAGTCTGAATACTTCGGCGAGGACGAGGTAATACTCAAAACGGCGCGGGATTCTCATTTCGAACAGTGAAGCCAACAAGTCCAGCAGTTCGCGCAGTCCCTCGAAGCCAAAGCAGTCATCTTGCGACTCACAGCTGGGAGCCAGGAGGCCGGGTTCCTGGCTTCTTTCTGTCCGATCTCCAAGTATCCGACTGTGGTTATCATCAAGTGCGTTCTAGTCGGTTTGTGCGACGTGCGGTAGAGCTGATATTGTGCTGCAGGAATGGGTCACTGCGGGAGTATCTCGTGCCGGAGATCTCGAAGGATGATTTTCGGAGTCAGATAGTCGCTGCTGTTAATGATAGTAAAGCTCCGGATCAGAGAAACATGGCGCCGCCGACGACGCAGGATACAGGAACCGGGGTCGCTGGGAGACCGGCACAACCTGCGCCTGAAGCCGTTACCCAACCGGCGGCACCTGCGTCGTCGTCCCAAATACGGCGTGGGCACGATGCTACCAAGACGCAAAAGCCTTCGGAACAACAGCGAAGTGAGACTACGAGGGCAGGGAAACGGCGTGTGGAGAGCGTGGAAGAGACCAAGGCCGACGACACCCAAGGGAAGTTGAAATCCCCAGAGAAGACCCGACAGCAAAAGAAAGAGCGGGCCAACAATCTTAACCGGGCCAAGCAAGAGAAGGCGAAGGACACTCAAAAGCCGAAAGCGACACCCATTGTCCCTGGCGCTGGAACCGCCGCAGACAACACGAAGGAGGCATCGGAGGTGCCGCAGAAACCCGCGCCGACGCTGCCTAATCAATATCGCCTCCAAGTACGGCTTTTCGATGGCAGCAGTGTCCGGTCGAGCTTTTCTCCATCGCAGACCATCCACAAAGATGTCCGCGCCTGGCTCGACGGACAGTCATCAGGTGACGGCAAGCCGTATAATCTAATGCACATTCTAACGCCGTTACCCAACCACACTCTTTCCATCGCCGAGGAGGACAAGACTCTGGAGCAGCTCGGGCTAGGTCCGTCGGCGAACTTGGTCATGGTTCCCATCCAGTCGTATACCGAGGCTTATATGGGTTCCGCTTCCAGTCTGCCTGCGCGAGCAGTGTCTTCTGCGTATAATATGGCTTACTCTGCAGCAAATGCTGCAGGGTCACTCGTGGGCTCGATTCTGGCTACGACCAAGCACAAACGCAGACTGAGGACCGTCCGGATAGTCCAGCGGCGAGCGCTCCTAGTGATAGGGCTCAGCGACCGCGCGCTGTTGGGTCTCGTGGACCTGTTATCCGAACACTGAGGGACCAGCAAGAGGAACGGGATAATAAGCAACTTTATAATGGGAATCAGGTATGCAAGGGACAACGAACCCCGCGCACGCAGACACTAATTGTGTCAGCTTAATTTCGAACCGCGCAAGGACTCAGACGAAGGATCTGGATAATCAAATAGGACGTGGCGTTTAAGGTGTTCTCTTCCAACCTGGCAGACGTTGGATCTACGACAGTTTATTATGCCATGCAGTTGAAACAGCTGGAGAGTGGAATATTGTTCTTTATTTCCTGATCTCTTCCTCTAAGGCTCACACGTCGAGACCAGAAGTGACATGGGAGTCGACAAAATCAACAGACAAGCAAGACGTAGTATGGTATACAGTTGTAGAGCAAGATCAATCACTGCAAATTCAACTCCAGCACCCATCCAATCCAACTTCGGCGCACTTAATACGGCTTAGCAGCAGCCTGACACGCTTTCTGTAACCAAAGTTAGCCATCTCCATGAACATAAGCAGACAGATACACATACCAGCTGATCCAAATACCACCCGCAGATAGACAAATTCCCCTGGTTCTCATCCATGCAGCTGCGGAAGTTGCGCACGTCGGTCTCACACGGCGGGGCCTCCCACGAGTTGTTCGTCGCGGAATTCTGGTACAAACCGGAGTCCATGGGCTGGGCCTGGGCCGGGGGAGCCTGCTGGCTCTCGGCAGGAGCTTCGGAGGAACCGCCGCCGCCGCCGAAGAGGCCGCCGACGGCGTGGCCGATGGAGGAGCCGACTGCGACACCACTGATGGGGGGTTAGCATGATGTGCCAGTCATACAGATTGACGGCGGGTGCTTACGCTGCGGTCGAAGCCATCTGCCCGAACAGACCGGGCCCGGAAGAGCCCTGCTGGGCCGGAGGCGGCTGCTGAGCCTGGGGAGGCGGCTGGTGGGATTGCGAAGGCGGATGGGCGGCAGTCGAGTGAGGCTGGTGCTGCTGCTGCTGAGGGCGGGATGCAGTCGGGGCCGGAGCCGCGGCTGTTGGTCTGGTGGGAGCGCTGCGGGCGGGCGTAGCTGCGGGGGCAGCACCACGGCGTTGACGAGGCATGTTTGCTGATGTGACGGGTGGGACGAAGATGTGTATATGTGAGATGTGGGTAGTGTAGATGCTGATGTTGAAGGTAAGAAGAGAGAGTGAGAGCGATATTCTGGAAGAACCTCGAAGCGTCGGCGTTGAAGAACAAAACTCCGAGCAGTGCTGAATTTCGGGTCTCCGATTGGTGGATATATTACATTACATAAGCTGAGTGGTTTACACGGGAAGTTCTCGGAAACGGTAACAATACATGGATTTAGTCGGCGATAACGATGGCAGAATGAAGGCCCATACTGGAGTATGAGGTCTATATCGGTCCCTGCCCGACGGCTCATGCTGCATCCTTCGCCTTCGTAGCTTCTTCGGCCTTCCGGACCTTGCGTTTCTCCAGTTTCTTCTCTCGTCGTTCCTTCGACGACCCATTTCGCTCCTTTTTGTCCTTTTTGTCCTGCTTTCTATGCTGTTTCGCGGCCTTTGCCTCATGCTTGGCCTTGCGCGTCTTCTTTTTCTCGGATTTTTCGTCCTGGGTTGGCACCGCAGGTTCAGCAGCGGGTGGGCCAACTGGGATGATCTCTTCTTCGGATTCGCTACTGTCGGCAGCATCCTCATTCGTATCGTCCCTTGCCTGATTCGATGGTTTCTCCGATGTCTCTGCCTTTTTAGCCAGTGCCGCTGCCTTGACCTGAGCTCGGGCTTTGCTCTTCGCCTCCTGTTCTTTGCGCTCCATATCAAACCGGTCATTTCCAGCCTGAACAACTTATTAGCACCTGCGAGCTGAGCTCAAGACCCATTCAACATACAAGACCGTGCTTGATAAAGCGACCAGCTGCCTGGGTATCCACTGCCATCTTCCGCTGCTCGGGCTCGGTTTCTAGAGCTTGGATCTTGTCGAAGTATTGCTTTACCCTCGCCAGTTCGCGCTTGACAGGATGCTGCTGGGCATTTGCTCCACGGAGGCGCAAGTAGCCTAGCTGATGTCAGTATATTTTCATTGTATCATGTCAAACGACTCACAGAAAATGAGGTTTTCCAAAGCATATGTCGTCCAGACATGGAGTTTTGCCTTATCTAGAACTGGTAGTTTCTTGGCTGTCTCAGTGAGAGACTGGTTCAGAAGAGGCGCAACAGCCTCCTCCAAATCGTCCACATTATCGTCAAGCCGCTCGATCTGCGGTAATAGATCCGGTACGTCCATTTTGCGTGGGATGCCTGTAGATAAAGGACGATGAAGCTGGTTGAAAAATAGAGTGGGCCCAGTTGGGTCCGGGCGGTGAGGCAGGCGGTCAGAGAAAATCTCCTGCTCTCGTCGGACTGAGCCATCCTCCTCCGCTTTCGAGCCGCGCTTGGTTTCGACTCTCGTACAATTGACCAACTCGATTATGCCGGTATAACGGTTCCCGCAACTGCCATTCGCTCGCTTACCACTACCACAATTCCTCCCTCATTCCGAGATATCCACCCTACGATCGAGGAGCGTCACGGCTCAAGATGTACTTATTAGGTCGCGGCTCGATGCTGCGGGCTACATGCTGCGAGTTTCGCTCGTCTCTAAAATCCAGCATCCGCTTATATCCTACCAAGCGATTTATGGCGACAGAGGTGCAGGACACAGGGGAGCAATCAGGAGAAGGCGGAGAAGTCGGGCAACAAAAGCCCCCGGGACGGATTCATATCCTTGGAGTGGGAAATGTAGGGACCTTTGTCGCCCACTCGCTCGCATCGCATCCATCTCCGCCGCCGATAACCCTCCTGCTGCAGGATCCCCATGTGTATCGGAACTGGATCGACAGGAAAAGGGCCGTTGCGCTTCAACAGAACGGCCTAGACTCAATAAAAACCGGGTTCGACGTCAACGTGCTGAATCACAAAACCTGGTATTCGTTGCCGGATTGGGCCCAGGGGGGAGAGACAGAAGGGACCCATTCGCATCTCAACAGAACATGGCGCGAGACGAAAATCGAGGAGGCCTGGACCGAGTCTGTGGAGGAGGATAGCCGTATTGACTGCTTGGTCGTTGCCGCCAAAGCTACGCAGACGGTCAGAGCTGTGATGTCGGTCAAGCACCGCCTGGCGCGGGACTCGACCATACTCTTTCTCCAGAACGGCATGGGGGTTGTGGAGGAGGTCAACAGCAAAGTTTTCCCGTTTGCCGAGACCCGGCCCCATTATATCAGTGGCATAATATCTCACGCCCTGATGAACAAGGGCCCGTTTCATACCGAGCACAAAGGACTTGGTACAACTATTTTGGGGCCCGTCCCGCAGTCTTCGGACGCTGCCGCTCAGCAGGGCGACATGGCCCCGACGACAAAATACCTGCTACGAACGATGAACCTAACGCAGCAGCTTATCGCCTCGACCGAAACGCCGACCTCCATGATGCAGTATCAGCTGGAGAAGCTGGCCTTGAACTCCGTCATCAACCCGCTAACCGCGATTCTGGGATGTGAAAACGGCGAGATCCTCTACAACTATTCCTTTACGCGCATCATGCGGATGCTTCTCATTGAGATCTCCAGTGTGATATGCGCTCTTCCTGAACTGAAGGGTGTTCCGGGTGTTGAGGATCGCTTTTCTGTGGAACGGCTGCGACGATTAGCAGTGCAATTGGCGAACAGGACGGCCAAGAACAAGAGCTCGATGCTGCAAGACATTGACGCGGGGAGATACCTGGAAATCGACTACATGAATGGTTACATCGTGCGGAGGGGCGAGGAGCTAGGCATTAAATGCGCCGTGAATTACATGATCCAGCACATGGCGATGGGGAAGCATGCCGTGCTGCGGCAGAGAGAACGCGGTGCAATCCCGGTCGATCTGACGGGCTCTGCGTCATGAAATTCAGGCCAATATCCAGAGGGGGAGCGCGTGGCTCCATCATAAACGGCGTTAATTGGACATGGACTTTATAACCTGGTCGCAAAGACGTTTAATCTGACACCATCTCTTCAAGAGCACCTCGGCTTTCTGGGGATGCATTCGGTGCTCGCTGCTGGATTTCAGCGCGGCGATTGTTGTGTCAGCCTCTTTGGCATATGCCTTGACCCATCCTTGTATTATAGCCTCCGTCTTCCTGGCATTCACCTTTCTCGTTGAGAAGCCGAGAGTGTAACTCCGCCAGTCTTCTCGCGTCATGTACTTCAGACAGGCAGCGATCTCGGTGCGGAAGCAGACACCGGCAGTAGTTAGTTGGTAATTACTGGACAAGTCAACCTAAACCGCTCAAGAGAAAAGCTGTACTGGATCCATACCCGTAATACTGCCTCAATTGCAGCTCCTCCTGCTGCGAGGAGCTGAGGTCATGGAATATTATATCGTCAAGATATACAGCCTCGGAGTCGTTCTCATCGAGAAAGAATCCATCTGCCCGTATGAGCCCGGGAGCAAAGACAGAGCCGGAGAACTCACATTCAGCAAGAAGAAAGTCATTAGGATGCGGCCCGTAGCTCATGTACACCTCCTCTCCTTTTTCTGTAGACGTCAGAAGTCCGCACCAACCCCCCAGCAAAAAGACAAGTCATACGTACCATAAGACTTAGCAGCGCGGAAGACATACACCTCCCCATCGAAACGGACATCGCACTAATCGCACGCATCCAAAACAGGATCCACGTCAGAACGAGCCAGACCAGACACAAGAAAGAGGGGCCGTATACATACTGCGACATCCGAATGATTGAAGTAGTCCGCGAACGGCAGCAGCGCCATCGCATCGTTGCTGTCCTCCGGCGGGCTTTGGCCGGGCATCAGATAATAGAAGCTCCTCGTGTTAACAATAAGCCAGTGATACGAGAATGTCGCCCAGTCTGTCTCCGGGAAGACAGCCACGACGGTGTCCCAGGCTGTCTGCAGGCGCTTCTGCTGCTCTGTGAGGAGGTTCTGGTGGTCCGTCTCGTAGGTGTGTCTGCTGCTGCTGCCACCACCCTGGGTCTGGATCGTATTCCAGCGGCCTGATATCGACGGCGGGAGGAAATTCATCCGTAGCGACTGCGACTGCCCGCTGCTGTCGTTGCGCTGCGATCCGCGCAGACACTCGGGCCACAGAATTGGCATGCTCTCTTCAAAGTCCTGGCGGGTGGGCCAGGTGCGGCGCCAGAGGTCGTACTTGTCGAGGTCGTCGGCGTCGCCATGGGTGAAGAATGCGGCGAGGATGCCGTGGACCGAGATGCCGTCTGGGAACTGGCCGATGAAGGCAGACGGGATGCAGTTGACGGTGAACATGGCGCTGTGCGGGACTGCCACCATGACATCGCCTTCCTGTGCGGATTTAGCCTCTGTCGTTTCCTAGGGCGGGATCAGAGTACATTGATGTTCCTGGTGGCTATCATGCCCAAGCCGCGGCCGGGGAAGCGCGCGGGAGAGACTCCATTGATGGCGATTCCTTGCGACTTGACCCAGTCTGTGAATAGCTCGTGGTCTTTTCCGGGATGCCAGTCGGGTGGCATTGCCATATGTATATATAGTATATGTATGGATGTAGTATG
Source organism: Aspergillus sp. HF37 (assembly GCA_003698115.1). Lineage (NCBI taxonomy): Eukaryota > Fungi > Ascomycota > Eurotiomycetes > Eurotiales > Aspergillaceae > Aspergillus > Aspergillus sp. HF37. Next base: position 9,154 of record RAQS01000303.1, on the reverse strand, counting down.
GATGTATGTATAGTACTCTATGCTGGCCTGTGGCGGACGAGGAAATTGTCTGATATTCCCAGTCGAGTCTTATCAGCTTATCAACTGGCCCAGTTGACCTCTGGTGCCATTGCCAAAACTCCGTCTTGCCCGACACAAGATGTCGCTCCTTGGGCGCCGGGCACTCACTGCCCGACCACTGGCCTTGTCGACGTCGGCGACTCGACCGTTCTCGCTTCTCAGCCGTCCTCCCGCGAATTACCCCGGCCATGTCCCGCTGAACGTTGTCGAGCGCGGCGCCCTCGCCGTGGGCTCTGCGGTGGGCTCACTTCTGAACCCTCGACGAGCAGGTATTTCAATACGATTTTGTTCAATTTCTGCTTTTTCAGCTGCTGTCGCCGAATACATACCCAACACTAACCAAAAACAGACCTCATCGCCGCCCTGGGCGAAGCCACCGCAACCCCATACTTCATCTACCGCCTACGCGACGCCATGCTCTCGGACGCAACAGGACGACGCATCCTGCGCGACCGCCCACGCATCACCTCCGACACCCTCCGACTCCCATATCTGCGCAGCCTCCCCGAGAACTCCGTTGGGCGGGCGTACGCGACCTGGCTGGACCGCGAGGGCGTATCGCCGGACACGCGCGACAGCGTGCAGTACATCGACGACGAGGAGTGCGCGTACGTGATGCAGCGGTACCGGGAGTGCCATGACTTCTACCACTCGGTGATGGGGCTTCCGGTATTTGTGGAGGGGGAGCTGGCGCTGAAGGCGTTTGAGTTTGTAAACACGGGCCTGCCCATGACGGCGTTGAGTCTGTTTGCCTGTGTGCGGCTGAAGCCGGCGGAGAGGGAGCGGTTCTTCTCGTTGCATCTCCCGTGGGCGGTCAGGAGTGGGCTGGGGAGTAAGGAGCTGGTTAATGTCTACTGGGAGGAGATTCTGGAGAAGGATGTTGGCGAGTTGCGGCACGAGATGGGGATTGAGCAGCCGCCGGACCTGAGGGAGATCCGGAGGATGATCCGGCTGCAGCGGAGGAGGGAGAGAGAGAGCCTGGAGCAGAAGACGGGGTAGCAAGATACGAACATGTACTATAGCTTTTCCTTTCTCTTTGGGATATCCGCCATCAGACCAACCACGAATCATAACGCCTTAGGCTCGGGGAAGAGGGAGGGAAGTGGTATCAAACGTCGTTATCATGTCCGTCGATAGACCTCATACATCCAACAAGTCATCGTCGTCATCCCACCCGCCTTTGCGACGATTAATCACGATCTTTTGCTCCTCCTCGTCCTTGCGCTGGTTCTCCGCAATCGCATTCAGCAGATCCTTCAGCTGGTCCTCCGTGACTTTCTGGCGCAGTTGGCCTGACTGGGCGAGCATGATCAGACGGTTCTCGATATCCATGGCCCGGGACTCTTTGACGAGGCGAATCCGGCCCAGGCGATCGGCGGCGGCAGGGTCAAGGATCTGGTTCAAGATGGTGGAGCGACGTTCGGCTGTGATGGTCAGTCTCGTTTGCACGCTCTCTGCTGCCAACGACTAGGGATCGTGCATACACTCAGCCTGTCTGGGTCAAACCGTCAGTAAATATTGGCAAAATATGTTATACACAAACGTACTTCCTCTGATCCTCCTGGCCCTCTTGCCCGCCGCCCCGCGAGTTCCCCTGCTGCTGGAGTTGCGCCAGTCGCGTTCGTCTGATCTGGTGGACTTAGCAGTAGTTCTTGGTGAGGGCTTCAGGTACTGACCTCCTCCAGCTCTGGGTCCGCCATGGTCGAGTATGATGTGCCGGACAGGTGCCTCAAGAGAAGTCGGAGAGAGAGAAGATCGAATGTGTCTCGCAAACCCCACTTGTTCAGTTGCTGCCTCAGGCACTAAGACGTCATACTCTGAATATTCCCCTTGCTATATTTACTAGAATTGACTAAAACCAAACAACTAGCAATATGCGTAATATTACTGCGCAGTGAGATCCGAACCAGCCAGCCAGCTGATATTCAGATACAGACTGATTTGCCACGTTTCTCGCCTCCAAATTGTGCCTGACCAGCGGCCCGCTGACTCAGCCGCGTGATTTGCCTCTTCAGGCTTCTTCGGCTTCAGCCTTCTCTCGTCCATTCTCTTTCGTTCTCTCCTCGTCCTCTCTTCCTGTCTCTGTCACTGGACTGGCCTCTCGCAATTAGATCCTGTCCTCGTTTCTCTACCTTCCCGCTCTCTTCTACAGACTCCCGACTGATGCCTTCTACCCCGACCGATTAGCGTCTCCAGTCCGCGCTGGCGGGGACGTTGCGTAAGGCTCGATCTGTCCGTTTCGTACATGGACTCTGCGATTCCTGGCTTCTTTATTGGCCGGATGTGAACCAATCCATCTGTCTATATATATATCGTGACTTCCGAATCACTATCACAGTGTCTCCACTCCACCGAGGTTCGGCTTGTCTCTGCTGCCACGATGGCAGAGTAGGTTCTCCTTGTACCGGTATCCTCGCGATTGCCACTGACCCTGATGCACAGCTTAATTGCGTTCCACCAATACTATTCACACCGCAATCTCCTTGAGCCTTCCACGATGGCGCCCAGTACCAATGGCCACGATCACAAGCGATCGCTCTCTTCGGGGCCCAAGTCGACATCCGCCGAGAAAACAGTCACAAAGACAAAGTCTGCGAATGATCTCACCAGACTTATAGCCGATAAAACCCTGCCGGTCGGCCCCACCGAGCGCAATTTCAACACGATAAAAGACCCGAGGCTCGCCAGCAGCCCAGAGGACTCGGAGTCGTCCTCGTCGAATTCACACCATCCGGATCTGAACAACGAAGTTGCGGCTTTAAGCGTGAAGCTTGTCCGGGCTATAAACAACCAGACGACCCTCGATGACGATCTGACCGCGGCTCGGCAAGACCTGGAAAAGGCCCAGGCTAGGATTCAGGCCCTTGAGCTGGAAAATGGAAAGTACCGGCGAGATATCGACAACGACGTGCTAGTTAGGAAGGCCGACACCGACTATGAGATCTCGTGCGTGAAAGCCGCTCTTGCGGACGAGAGATCTCAACGCGCGATCGTCGAGAAAGGCAAGAAGACTATTGAACAGGAGCTGGAGACTCTTACTGCCGCTCTCTTCGAAGAAGCCAACAAGGTAACTAGCCCACTTTTGTTTTGACTCGTGTCATCTAGCTGACACCGTTGCAGATGGTCGCCGTTGCAAAGCTCGAGCGTGAGGCAGTCGAAAAGAAAAACGAACAACTACGCAGTCAGGTTAAGGACACAGAGTTATTGCTTGCCTCGCACCAGGATCAGCTTGCCGAACTGAAGGCTGTTATGCATGGACTGTGTCCGGCAAAAGATGACGCGGACGTTCACACCACCATCTCTACCACGCCGTCTTCCCCTGTTGCCTACCAGCGGCCGCCGCCAAATATCAAGAAAACTGCCGAAGTCGCCGATATTCCGGAGGAAACACCGAACCCCGAAGAGTTACTCCCAGGCCCTTCTACGAGCTTCCCGCAGTTCATTAAAACGGTGTGCCGAACAGACGTTCCAGCGTACGAAGATTTCAGCGAGCTATTCACTCTAGCGACCAGTTCCAAACCCCCTAGCCGAGCTGCCAGCGGATCATATGGCGGTCTGAATGTCATGAGCTTAGCCAGCTTGGCCGGGCATACCTCCGGTGGATTTGGATCGACTAATTCGTCGCCGGCAAAATCGCAAACCCACTCGCCAAATGGAAGCCTGTCCTCACCGCAAGCTAATAACTCGCATTACCCGTTGAAGGAAACCCGGTTCTATAAGCGGGTGGTTACAGAAGATATCGACCCGACGCTGAGACTCGATGCAGCCCCTGGAATCTCATGGCTTACTCGACGTACTGTTATGGGTAGTATCTGTGAAGGCAGTCTTATTGTCGAGCCCATGCCACTCTCTACAAAGAAATTCGGGTTCCCGTGCTCAGTTTGTGGTGAGCACAGAGCAGGGAACGCGTACGAAAGGACCCACCGTTTCCGAACGTCTGACAGCGAGACGGCTCAGCGGTATTCACTGTGTGTTCTCTGCCTGGAGAAAGTCCGGTCGTGCTGCGAGTTCACCGGTTATCTCCGCCTCATTCTCGATGGACACGTGCGCGTCAACGATCCGGAAGAGGAAAAGGATGCCTGGGAGGAAACCATTCGTCTGCGCGAGAGAATGTTCTGGGCTCGTGTTGTAGGAGGCGTCGTTCCCGTGTTTTCACCTGCAAATGACGTCGATGGGTACCTGCGAGAGGCTGCATCCGCGGCCTCCATTTACAGTAAAGACGACTCGGTCCAGCAACCCTTTTCTGTCGAGAACATAAAGCCCCAGGCTGGTGACGGAAATGATGGCGACCAGGGATCTGTTACTGATGAGAACTACCTGTCTGCTGCGTCAGAGTCTTCTGCTAGCAGTGTTGTCGATGCTCCGTATGCTTCGGAGAATCGCGAGGCTGAAAGCGCCGACTCTGCAAAACACGAGGCTTCTAAGCAGAGTGCCGAGCAATCTACCAGCACTATCACTGTTAGTCAGAACGGCGCACACGTCTCGGAGACATACATATCGGAAAATCGCGATCGTCAAAGTTTCGACTCCGCAAAGCTTGAGATCTCTGAGCAGACTGTTGAACAGCCGACAAGCCCTGTCGCTGCTGATAATAACGACACGTACGCATCCGACGATAACGAGCGTCAAAGCTTCGACTCGGCAAAGCGTGAGGTCTCTGAGCAGGCCGTTGAGCAATCAACAGGCTCTGTTGCCCGCGCGCACTCTTCGGATGATGACGAGCGCCAAAGCTTCGACTCCGCAAAGCATGAGGTCTATGAACAGACCGTTGAGCAATCGACAAGCTCTCTAGCCGCTAGCCAAAACGGCGAAACAAATGTGTCGGTATCTGAGACTCGCATCCAAAACGAGCAACACACAGCGAAAGCTGAGAATCATGAGACATGACAGTGCTCGCTCTGTCGACACGGTCTTTCTTCCTTTGTCTTTATTTTCCGGTCCACGTACCATTTGGGCTTGTTCATACCGATTTCCCTTCTTGTACACACTACTTACCCCTAATATTTGCCACGACAGTTTTCTGGCCTCGATTCCAGCAACCGCTGCATGTATTATTACACATTGTTTTTGGGTTATTGTTTATGTCCCCTATACATAATCTGTCTGCTATTTCAGTCTGGAGTTCTATCTATGAACCCAGCCAGGCACTCGACGTCTCGGTTTTGCTTTTACTCGATACCGCTGGAGCGCGCACAGTTTATTATTATATCCCTGCAGTTCATGTTTTGGCGTTTTGCTTGTCGGCGGATGCTATATACGGGCTGTTAACCAGGCGATGCCCGTGCAAGAGGCGATGATACCTACCTACGGAATACAATCTACGAGCAAGATACCTCCTTTGTAGTAGGTAGCAGCATCGCGCGGCCAGTGTGATGGTGGTAATCCAGCGGTGTGACGGCTTCGAACTTTTAGCAATCTTTTAGCGCTTGACTTACTTCATCCTCTCTGTCAACCTTCCAAGATGCCAGATTCAGACATAGTTAACCACCGCATCACCAACAGCTTTGTCACGAATGGCTTTGCTACTATTACTCTCATGACCAACGCAACTCTAGTCGAGATCCGTCTGAATCGAGCAGACATCCGCGGGACAGCTCTTGAGGCACAGTACGAACGATGCATCCAGTCGTTTACCACGAACGACGAGATCATAGGCCATGACGAGGACCTCCCCGACGACGCAGACCAGTTTGACGACTTCTGCGACTGGCTGATCGAGCCGTGTGCAGTCCTGATCCGGCGTCTTGCTCTTGCTCAGATATATAATGGCGGGATCGGGACCACGCTTCAGGAATTTGTCTTCCCGAGATCATTGCATTGTCTCCAGCTTGTACCAGCAGTACCAGAAGGGGACTGTAGTCGCCTTGCTGCGAGGCATGTTGAAGCCGACGCCGATTCAACGCTCAGGATTACCACCAATCTGGCGACAGAGCCTCTGGCTGGATTATGCCTGCCCCCGTCTATCCGACGCGTACACGCGACAGATGTTTGTGTCAACCCGGATCCGAGTGGCGGTTACGATTACACATGCGACATCCCGCGACGTGTCACGGTCTACGCAGAAGTAGCCGGACAGGAGGAGGAAGGGGAGAAGTTCTTCAAGGGGATTAAAACGCGGGACGATTTTGAGCGGGAGGTCCTGATGCTGAACCGGATGCTCGAGACGGGCTTGGTAGGACGCGTCAATGTGCCTAGGCTGTTTGGGATAGTCATCTCGGACGATGGAGGGTCGGCGATCGGGATGCTACTGGCCTGGATGCCGTTTGGATTGCGGACGCTCTGGGACGATGGACTAAGGCGGATGGAGAACATGCATCCGAAATGGGAAAGGCAGGTCCGGGAGACGGTTCGGGAGCTCCATGCTGGTGGCATTTCGTGGGGGGATGTGAATCCAGGGAACATAGTCGTCGACTTCGATTTCGATGTTTGGATTGTTGATTTCGGTGGTGGGTTTATTGAGGGCTTTGTTGATAGAGATCTAGCGGGGACGAAGGAGGGCGACCTGGACGGTATCGAAAGAGTCTTTCGTCGTTGGGTTCAGGCATATGATAGCTAATAGACCTCGGTCGGGATATCATGAGAGGAACAGTCGTATACGTATGAGCTGGGGCATTCGTTCATTGCCACTCGACTAGGTCATCCGGCACGATCCATTGCAAGAGTTGTCGCGCGCCGTTCAAATCCATAGAACATGAGACTTGCTGAAAAGCATTGGATGGGAGTCTGTTTCAACATGAACCGGGATCTGGGAAATCGATATCCCAAAAGCCCTACGCAGTCATAGTTAGTTCTGGCGCGCCGCACGAGATGCAGTTGCAGTGGTGGTTCGCGAGCCTCCCTTAGCGAGACAGTTCGCTATAATACGATTGACAGCACACCACGGCGGACTCGCTTCGCGACACCTGAGGTCCATTGTTTTCTCCAAGGCCGCAAGCGCGCGAGAATGAAGGGGTTCTTGGTTGTCGAGGTGTGGCGCCTGAGCATCAAGCTACGTTACGATGTGCATGATGGCCTGGAAGCAGGCGTAGCCGCCGATATACCAGCTGAATTTCTGGGCGTCCTTGTCGTTCGGGATCTGGGTCATGCTTTCTACTAAACTGACTGATTTGGCGAATACACTAGATGCGGGATCAGCTGTGGAAGCACTAATTAAGAGAAAGGGCAAGGGGTACGTTTGGCGAATGTCAGGTGAGACGACGGTCTCCCGGTATTGCTTGGGCGTACGTAGCCAGACGATCGACCAGCAGTGCCATTCGATGACCGTGGCCAGACCGAGGGCGAGACGGTGGCCGGGGATGTCGGGATCGCAGTACTGGAGGAACTGGGTTTGGAAGTTCGCAGCCATTTCGTCGACTGTTATTCGAAACTCGACGAACAAAGACTGAAATTCGGCGACTAGATCACCGTCTCCATGGAAGCTGGACGACTTGATCCGGCGCTCTAGCCAGTAAGTGCTCCGGACGATTCTCCAAAAGCAGTGGACGCCGTGGAGGCGTATTAAGTGCCCGGTCATATCAGCGAACCCGGGCGACGGGGTTTCTAGAGGGTGTGCTCCCTCGACAAGGTCTTCATCGTTGACATTCCGGGGCAGCAGGGTTGTGAAGTCGTTATCTGCGACTGTGGGCTCTTGCGCTGACCGGAAGTCAAGATAGCAGATTTGATGCCACAAGCGGCGGCGGAGCTCGACTTGGACCGTATTAATGTTGTTCGAGGGGAATAGCGAAGGCTCTCTCGATGGAGACCTTGCGAAAGGGCCATCCTGGTTGCAAGCCCTAATAGCGTCCAAGTCGTCGACATGTCATTTTCGCGTGATTGGCAGGTCTAGAGAGGTTAGGGTACACAAGACTATTTCTGTTGAGCTTACAAGAAGTAATATGAACGCCTGCAGTATCTCGATGCTAAAGGCGGATCGGAAGTTCTCTCGCGCCAAGCCGAGTCCTATGGCGGTTTGGAACTGAGCAAGGAGGGATTCCTTCTCCGTATCAAAGCGCTGAAGCACAGAGTCTGGGGGCAGGGCTGTTTATGGCAGAATAGAAGATCGCGAATGCCAACGGCTCAAAGGTTTGCGAGGTGGGATCCGGAGCCGCATCCTGGCCCTGTTGGCCGTAAGTCTCTCTTGATGGTTCGCTGTCGTAGTTAGCAGACAGTTGGCTGTTCCTCGTATACGATGAGAGTAAGAGTGCAGTAGTTAATAGGAGTTGTTGTAGCGGTAGTGGTAGTTAGTTGGACGTCGCGGAGTCGAAGAGAATTAGGGCTGGCAGCGGCGGTGGACGGCGGCAGAATCGGTACTACTCGAAAATCCAGAAGTCGGGACATAGAGCATCATGATACGAAATAACCAGCTTTTAGAAGTAATAGAGTCAATATACTGTACAACGAATCTGCCCAGCCTTGCATAATCTAGTAGCAATACAAAGACCCAACGCCAAATCAGCAACGCCTCGGCCAGAATGCATCGCAGAGACCAATCAAGACTGTCCATGCCGCTCATGAATACGACGGATCTGCTCCCCGATATCCAAATTCTGCGGATTGGGCGGCGCATCTGCAGGACCAACCGTCGGCCTCTGGGGTCCCCCACCAGGGGCTCCCTCGTACCCGGGTTGCGGGGGACCGGTAGCCATGCGTTTCCTGCGGGCCTCCTCCTCGGGGTCAGGAGGGGCGGCAGCGCCAGGGACTGTGGAGTCGAAGACGTCGCTTCGCTGGCTGGCAAGGCGTTTGAGGTTGTTGGCGACGTCTGCAGTGGAAAGATTTGTGGTGGCCGTGCGGGACTCGACCTTGGCGCGCTGCTCTTTCCAGCGTGGGTCGAGGAGCTCGATGCGCATGTGTTGGTCGAGTTCGGCAACGGGGATTTGCTGGTGACAGTTCGGGCAGAGGGCGGTGGCAGCGGATGTGTTGAGGCGACGGGCTTGTTGAGCGCGCGGGACGTAGTCTTGGCGGATGCGCATCGGTTGTTGTTGTTGGCCCGGGCCAGGGGCCGGAGCGGTCTTTGCGGTAGCTTGGGCTGCGGCGGCTCGTTGGCGCGCCTCGCTGCGTTCGCGGATCCTCTGCTCTTCTTCCTGCGCGGCCGCGGTGGGGGTGGGAGGCTGCGGCG
>RAQS01000302.1:0-23446 GCA_003698115.1 Aspergillus sp. HF37 | reverse complement strand
GGTTGGTATTGGTGGTGGTGGGATCGGATGGGGTGGTGGTGTAGACGTAGGGTTTCCATCTTTTGGTGTCAGCATGTAGATAGACAAGTTTATATACAGAGGAGGTGGTACTCGCGCAGACTGGATAACCAGGATACATCCTCATCGGGCATTTTGGCCATTACTACTGCATTATCTTCCCGAATCTGTGTTTGGTCTGGGGATCGATCTATAGATAGAGAGACGGACAGTAAGCGCTGCATCGCTCTATCCCATCCGCATAGAAGCAAGTCACCTGTAAACAATGCAATTTCATGATCGCCATCCACCCGCCGCAAAAGTAGGAATACAGATCCGAATACCGCGAGTATTAGAAGCAGACAGTAGTAGTGGGAGTACAGCACCGGACGATGCAGACGAGATGGCATGCATGACGCGGGCCGGCGCATGGCAAGGTAAGAGATAGATGTCTTGATGTGGCGTGCATTTTGAAATCAGGCTGGTTTCAGATCAGAAAGACTCGATCTCTACGCTAACCGGTCATAGCGTGTGTTCGTTGAACAGCCGGTCTAGAACTAAAAAGTAGAGTTAGCCGTTATAAGTGGCCCTGTTTCGGTTTAGTGGACTGACTATATATAGATAGTAATCCTGCGCGTACAGGTACGGAGTACGTATTCGGTAGCGGTGCAATTGTTTCTCCTCGTGGCTTTATTTTCTTTTTGGGAGAATAGAATAGAACTTCCAAGTACTATATATAGTGCATTGCAAGGACTGTAAGTGGTTGGCTGGCTGCACACGCCTATATCATCGTCTTCGCTTTTCACCCACCCATCACTCACTCCTCCTTCTGGCCATATACAAAATAATACCTGCCGTAAACATGAAGAGAGCGATCCTGCAGCTCCCGCCTCACTTTCGCAAAAAATAATTGAATCTCTGCAAAGGACCACCCTAAGACGCGGGTGAAGATGGCTAGGCTGTAAGCTTCCAAGCCCTCGATCATGTTGACCTGGTTGTAGCGCCCTAGATCCTTCATCGAGCAGTCCTTAGGCCAGGGATTAAGTGGAATCTACATAATCAATAAAATTAGTAGCTGCCACATATACACCGCACTGTATGGTGATTATAGGGAAAGGGATATAGTCCACGCCGGCGGGCGCAGACCCGCTCAGGCGAAGATGACGGTAAGGAAGGTGCGTACCTTGTAGACTTCTTCCCTCACGTTTTTAAATCCAGCATCAATAATATGCTTCTTATAATCCTTCGCGATGCCAATTTCCTTTCCAAACCTGTGGAAGGCCTCCGTATTCAGCCTAGCCCATTCTACCAAGCTCGGCGCATTCTGAAGCGTGCCGTCATCCGAGAAAAACTCATCGCCTAGGAAGTCGGCAAGCTCAAACCATCCTCCTGGTTGAAGATTGCTATAGGCCTGCTGGCAAAGGCGCGGACCATCTCGCACCGATCCTGCAAGGGTACGGCCATGGATGAAGTTGAAAGGTCTCGAGAAACCCCAGTCAGATTCGAAGTCGTCAACCTCGAAAAAGCAATTCGGAGGGACCCTTTATTTTATTAGACGTGCTGAAATGATTGTGGTTTGGGCTGTTGCATACCAGCCTGGCTGGATAGGGCTGAGATCAGTGCCAATGACTGTCGCACCAGGATATTCGCTAATAGTGACCCCTATTAGCCTTCGTTTATAGTACAGAGGGGTCGGACACCCACTCGGCCACGTCTACCGCCCAAATACCAGTGCCGGTACCAAGGTCTAACACGCGCGCTTTGTTCAGGTCAACGGGCGCCCGGAATAAGTCGCCACCCACGGCAATCCGGTAGATGTGATGGTGCTGCAAAGTTGATCAGCGATTGGTTGTTGTATACTTTAGCAAAACAGACCAGATCCATTCTTTCCTGCTCACGATCATCATTCGGCTTGAAAGAGGTTAGCAATAGCACCAACCTGATTAAGGACGTGGCAGGTTCCCTTACGGCGATGTATTCGCCCTCTCGGAAACCATGGTAGCGTCGGCCATTCTCATACTGGTAACTTAGGACGCTGGATGATAGCGATTGGGTCGAGCTTGCAGCGTCCGTCTCGGTCAGGAAGGCCGGGTCTTCGCCGGAATACGGGGCGTCATCTGGGACAATCTCGACATCGTTTGGGTCTTGAAAAGGCTCTTTTGGAGCCGAGGACGAGTCTGGTGCGGCCATGCTGATGTACTAGTAGTACGGGACAGTGAAGAAGCACGCAGTACAGGCGGGACACTCTGGCATTTAATCTAGCCAGGTTTGAGTGGGATTGTCCCCTCCCATCCCCGCAGCTGTCAAAAGTACTGGATTGCACAACTGGCCATGGGGTCGACCTAGTAACTTAGCATGACTTACTAGGTAGTTGGCGTGGCCATCACACGGTACCCTGTAACTGCCAGCGTGGGCAGACAGCCAGGGGCGCATTGGACGCATTGACGCACTGTAGAGGAAATACTCCTTGGATGAGATCCCGTCTGGATATACGGAGTACATCTCGAATTGTGACGATGGGGCGCTGTTAAGATTGAACAATGCGCCGGAGCCAACCTTAAGCTCCTCGTGTTGTGCGGCGTGGGCCGCCGCGGGGCTTGGGCTATTCGACGCTAACTGGTTGTACATCACGCACGCAGCGAGAACAGCAACGTCTCTCTACTTGCACAGCTAACGGGAAGCTGAAGCGTTTCTGGAGCGCTCCAATGAATGCTGTGGCCGATGGTGGGGAACTATATATATGACAAGAGGTATGTTGATGGAATTGGATCGCTTCCAAGGATATACAGTCTAAGTCTTGAGAATATAATTAATAGCACCTCTTTTCCTACACATCAGGTCGATTCCTATTTAACGAGGACCTTCGACGCCGAAAGCGCCATGTCGAGTTCAACGTCGAAGCTTTCAAGACGCTCGTCGCGCAGGGCATTGAACGCGGCCATGGAGAAGTGGCAGACATCGCAAAGCACGCCGAGGGCGGATTCAACCGAGGACGGCTTCCAAGCCGTTGCCAAAATACCGTACAAAATCGCACTGCCGAAGCGTCATGCGACGGCGAGCGAAGCAGCCACATTAGAGCTATTGCGGTCAAAGGGCGTCCCTGTGCCGAAGCTGTACAGTTACTCTGCGTCAGACGACAATCCCGCCGGCGTCGAGTACATCATCATGGAACAAGCCGGCGGTGTGAGCATCGACACCAAGTGGTTCTCCATGTCCAAGCGAGAGAGACACAAGCTAGCTTCCAGCATCGTGGATGTCGAGAAGAAGCTTTTTGATCTCCCGTTCAATATCCCCCGAGACCGGCGCAGTCTCTTGCATTGTCGACTGGCAGCATACAACAATCGAGCCGCGCCTGCTTGCGGCCGGGTATCCTCGCGCGTTCGAAAACCCAGATATAACCGAGTCATTTGATCTGGCGGAACCAACGCTCCCTTCTGAATATGATTCGTTGAGCATCGACGAAAAAGCAGAAGAAGCTGACGAGCTGTATCGTCGGCGGACGCTATTCCACTACTACCGCCTCTTCAACGGCGTCTTCAACAAGCCCCATCTGAGCGCTCTGCGAGACCCTCCCCTAAACCCTCGCAAGCATCTAGTAGATAGGGCCGCGCGTCCGTGGAGCGGGAATCTGATCACGTTGATGGGGGCGCTTGTCAGGATGACTGAATACTGGTCTCTCCTCCCGGATACACAAGGCGTTGCCTGTCCGGTTGGGTTCGGTCCAGACGAACTGGAGACGTTTCGGGAACAAGAGGAGATCTGGTTTGCTTTGAACGCGGTTGTGGGCCAATGGCGAGACGAGATTGGGGTGAATGAGGACGGCTGGGTCAGTAGTGAGGGATATGAAGAGGCTGTCGGAAGAGAGGGACGGCTCAGAGATAAGCTGGTGGAGGAGATGGAGGGCGACGAGGTGGACATTGCCTTGTTAAACATGGGCTGGCCGTTTAGTGACCGTGAGGAGCTCAATTAGCCCTCCTGCGCGGGAGGATGGCGTCTCGATTCTGACTGATACCCCGTTAGATAGTTGACTGTTTGGATGGTTTAACTTGATAGTGTATTCTCGTCCTAGAAAGTGGGAATGCCAGGAAAGTTCATATTCTTTCGTCTTTTATCTACGTAGTGCCTCTGCACAGTACAGGACAGTTCGTCGACTGGCAATGTCTGAACTAGGAACGGGTCCGTATCCTGTATAGTACAGCGTAGTGCTATCTAGTATCGTAGGGCTCTCACTTGTCATGTGTTCGGATTATCATTCAGACTAGTATCACAGGCAGCAACGTAAGCAGCATCCAACAAGGCGCAGTATATTTCTGTACCAGAGCCAAGGCTTCACCCATCCACGGCGTGCGTAACCCGTTAACGCGGCTGGCGCTGGCTCACGCTCATCAAGCAGGCAACAAATGCAGCCACACGGGGTGTCCAGTCGTCATCAGGTTCTGCTGACGACAGCGCGTACGTCAGTTCGATCGTATACCTCGTACACGCCGACACGATCACGAATCCACCGGATGAGCCTTCAGCTTCAGCATAACCGAATCCACAGCCTCCATGTTGCCCGCATCGACCTTGTCGCGGGAATACCCGTCGGGCAGGTGCTTGACGACCTCGTTCATGGCGGGCTGGTAGTTGCGCACGGCGGACGAGAGGGCGTAGACGGCCTTTTTGCGCGTCGTCGGCGCGGGGTCGTTTGTGGCCATGGAGACGAGGGTTGGGAGGGAGTTGAGGGCGACGAGCTGGTCGCAATTAGCATCTAACTACATAATAAAGCAAGTTGGATCGCAAGGGAAGAAGCATACCCTATCCTGAGCCTTGTCGTTATTCTGCACGGCCGTGCCAACACACCCCGCAGCCATGCGCCTCATCTCGGCCTCGTTGTGCTGCAACAACTCGACCAGCGGCGTCCACAGCCCCAGCGGCTCGAGGTTGTTCGCGTTGTCGATGTTCTCGATCAGCTCCTCGAAGTTGTCGAACGCGGTCATCTTGTTGTCCAGGTCGACCTCGTCGGACTGCAGCGCGGCCATGGAGGCTTTCATCAGGTCGGCCTGCGACGGGCCGCCGAAGAGCGCGGATAGCGACTCGGGGTCGAGGCCGCGGGTCGCGGCGCGGGCGTTGGGATCGGATTGTGAGGCGGAGGAGTTTTCAATGCTCCATTTGAGGAGGTTATTCATGCGCGGATCCATTTTGTAGGCGTAGTGGTGGGCTGTCTGGGTTGGAGGGGTTGGAGGGGTTTGGAGGGGAGGAGGAGAGAGGGTTGAGCGGTGGTCTTATAGAACTTGACGGGTTACTGGAACGGGAAGGATCTGGATGGTTCGATGGGTTTCCCCCGCGTCCTACACTTTGATATGCTGGATTATAATAATTCATAATAGTAATATAGTAAGAATGCACCCGTTTTATATGTCTCTAATAGTCTATAGCCCAAACAGGAGAGATATGGCGATTTTCTTGCTTTGTGAAATATTATCACGTGATGGTCTGGCCACTGGGCTGAAAAAGAAGGCGGTCTGGAAATAAGCACTGACAAATGCGGACGGGGTAGGCGGTGTAGCGCGTACGTAGAGGTTAAATATAGAAGCCAGGCAGGAGGATAGCCGGTAAATAAATTAAATAAATAAAGAAGTAGAAATAAAGTAGAAGCCTAGAGCTGCAGCAGTAATATATGTATAGTAGTAATAATAGAGGAATAGCAATAGGGCAGGCAAGGAGAGCGCCAATCGTCAACGTGGCGGTGGGCAGAGGCGACGCACACACCAAGCAAGTGCCTCTTCCTCTCTCCATCTCACCTGAACCTGTATCTTCCCTCTTCTTTTCCTCTTCCTCCTCCTCTCTCTCGGTCCCTCTGTTTCTTCCTCCCTCCCGCCATCCACCCATCAACCCATCCCCAGTCTCTTTTCTTTACCTCGTCTCTCTTTCCCTCTAATCTGTCACCATGGAAGGTATGTCCCCTCCCCCCTGCGGCTCCCTTCTCCGCCCCTTCCTCCCTCGTCCATCCACCAGCCTCACTGCGTTAATCCTGCTAACCCGCCTTCTCCATCTCAGAGGAAGTCGCTGCGCTCGTCATCGACAATGGGTATGTCGCTTGGCTCTCTCTCTGCCCCCTACTCGACTCTTCCCCCGGTCGGCCGCTGCGACCTCCCGTGCTGTGGCCCCATTCTGCCCCATCCAACGCGGCTCGAGCTTCTGCATTTCAATTCTGCCTGTGAAATAATTCGCTAACGATTTACCTAGCTCGGGTATGTGCAAGGCCGGTTTCGCCGGTGATGATGCCCCCCGAGCTGTCTTCCGTAAGTAACCCCTCTCGCTCCCACCGGGTGGCGTTGCCTTGGGAGCCCCCCCCTCCCCCCTGCACAATGACATTCATACTGACTTCACCCAGCGTCCATTGTCGGCCGTCCCCGCCATCATGGGTAACTCTCCCCTGGTCAATTAAAATAATGCCCACTAATCATGCGCAGTATCATGATTGGTATGGGCCAGAAGGACTCCTATGTCGGTGACGAGGCTCAGTCGAAGCGTGGTATCCTCACCCTCAGATATCCCATCGAGCACGGTGTCGTCACCAACTGGGATGATATGGAGAAGATCTGGCACCACACCTTCTACAACGAGCTCCGTGTCGCGCCGGAGGAGCACCCCGTCCTCCTGACCGAGGCTCCCATCAACCCCAAGTCCAACCGTGAGAAGATGACCCAGATCGTCTTCGAAACCTTCAACGCTCCCGCCTTCTACGTCTCCATCCAGGCCGTCCTGTCACTGTATGCCTCCGGCCGTACCACCGGTATCGTGCTGGACTCCGGTGACGGTGTCACCCACGTTGTCCCCATCTACGAGGGTTTCGCCCTGCCCCACGCTATCTCGCGTGTCGACATGGCTGGCCGTGACCTGACGGACTACCTGATGAAGATCCTGGCCGAGCGCGGCTACACCTTCTCCACCACCGCCGAGCGTGAAATCGTCCGTGACATCAAGGAGAAGCTCTGCTACGTCGCCCTCGACTTTGAGCAGGAGATCCAGACCGCCTCGCAGAGCTCCAGCCTGGAGAAGTCGTACGAGCTGCCCGACGGCCAGGTCATCACCATTGGCAACGAGCGCTTCCGTGCTCCTGAGGCCATGTTCCAGCCGAGCGTGCTGGGCCTGGAGAGCGGTGGCATCCACGTCACCACCTTCAACTCCATCATGAAGTGTGATGTCGATGTCCGTAAGGACCTGTACGGCAACATCGTCATGGTATGTCGGCCCCAACTTGCATGAACTGCAATGAACTGCAATGAACCGAGCTAACGATCTCCAGTCCGGCGGTACCACCATGTACCCGGGTATCTCCGACCGCATGCAGAAGGAAATCACCGCCCTCGCCCCCTCGTCGATGAAGGTCAAGATCATTGCTCCTCCGGAGCGCAAGTACTCTGTCTGGATCGGTGGCTCCATCTTGGCGTCGCTCTCCACCTTCCAACAGATGTGGATCTCCAAGCAGGAGTACGACGAGAGTGGTCCTTCGATTGTGCACCGCAAGTGCTTCTAAGGTGTGTCAGTGTCTGTTTGCTGCAACAGGAACATGACTAATTCTTACCAGCTGTTTTGTCGTGCTCGCTGTGCTGGTGTATCAAAAGCAGGGAGGTATGGATGACACGCATGTCAAGCTGGTTTAAACAGTATTTTAGTTGCGGAATAGAGACGGTATTGGACGTTCGATACAGCTGTCGAAGAGTCTCCCGGCTGTAACAGCTGTGCCTGTTATCTGATCGATTATAGTGCATTACCATCCTGCCTCGTAATCATACTACTACTGTAGTAGATCAAAGTGTAGAATAGTAGATTTAAGTGCGTATATACATCATTCCATCAATCATATCAGTCAATCAGCAAATCAAGCATCCCACTCCTCCAACCCGTCAAGAACACACGCCTCCTCGCCATCCTTCCTCGCCCTCAACTCCCCAATCGAATAAACAGTCTCGCCCTCGCGCTCGAACAACCCCCGAACAGCATTCTCAGCCCCCTTCTCAACAACCACCACCATGCCAACGCCGCAGTTAAACGCGCGCGCCATCTCCTCCGCAGCCACATTCCCCTTCTCCTTGATCCACTCAAACACCCCGGGAAGCTTCCACGCGCGCGTGTCGATCCGCGCCGCCAACGACTCGGGCAGCATCCGCGGCACGTTCTCGACTAGCCCGCCGCCCGTAATATGCGCCAGTCCTTTCACCGCCTCTGCTCTTCCTTCGGGGGAGGCCAGGGCCTTGAGGATGGGCTGGGCGTAGATCCGGGTTGGGGTGAGGAGGGCCTGGGCGAGTGAGGAGGAGGGGGTGAACGGAGCCGGAGCAGACCAGTCGAGGCCCTCGCGCTCGACGATCTTGCGGATCAGCGAGTATCCGTTGGAATGCGGCCCGGAGCTGGCGAGCGCGAGGAGCACGTCGCCTTCTTTCATGGCGGCGGTGTTGGGGAGGACGGGCGATTTGTTTGGTCCGGACGTGTTGACGGCGCCGACAGCCGCGCCGACAGCGTCGTAGACGTTGTCGACGAACAGGCCCGGCATCTCGGCGGTCTCGCCGCCGATCAGGGCGCAGCCGGCCTGGACGCAGCCGTCGGCGACGCCGGAGACGAAGGACGAGGCGATGTGGAGATCGAGGGCGCCGCAGGAGAAGCAGTCGAGGAAGAAGAGGGGCTCAGCGCCCTGGACGACGAGGTCGTTGACGTTCATGGCGACGAGGTCGACCCCAACGGTGTTGTGGATGTTGGCTGCGTGGGCGATTTTGAGCTTCGTGCCGACGCCGTCGATGGCCGCGATTAGGGTGGGGGAGTGTGGGTGGTAGGCAGGGTTTGCGGAAGCGAGCGAGAACAGGCCGCCGAAGCCGCCGATGGAGGCGTCGGTGCCGGGCCGCTTGGTGCGGGCAACCGAGTCCTTGATCTTGCGGACGAGGTCGTTGCCTGCGTCGATGGAGACGCCAGCCGAGGCGTAGGTGAGGGATTCCTGGGCGGACGGTTGGTTCTGCCGGAAGGCTCGGTGCGCGATGTCTTTGCGGTAGAACATGTCTTGGAAGTGGATCGTTGACATGCCGGCGTAGCTCTTGCGCACGGCTTCCTCGAGCGTCGACGCTGTGCCTGTCGCTGCGATCACTCGGCCGCCGGACGTTTGGAGCTCGTCGCCGACGAGCGTGGTGCCCGCGTGGAAAACCAGAGTGTCTTCTGGCTCCGGGTCGAGCGTCATGGGCACGCCTTTGGCGTATGAGCCGGGGTAGCCGCCCGCCACGGCGATGACGGTTGTCGAGAAGCCTGGCTTGACTTTGACTGGGACGCCGTCGAGATAGTGGTCTGCGCATGCGACCATGACCCGTGCCAAGTCCGTGTCATCACTGAGCAGGGGGAGGAGGGTTTGCGTTTCGGGGTCTCCGCCCCGGACGTTGTATTCAAGGACTCTGGGGCCGTTCTTGGTCATCATGAGTCCTGTGAATAGGATTCCTGCCATGGGGAAGCCTGGAGCAGTTAGCATCCAACCCGAGCCATCGATGTGTTCACGCTACCTACCATCCTTTCTCATGCCGTCAATAGTGGGCTGAACGACAATACGGTCAATTTCTTCCATCACCTCCTTTGGAGCAATGCGAGTGGGAGCATAGCACCCCATTCCACCAGTGTTCGACCCTTGATCTCCGTCGAAGATGCGCTTGTGGTCCTGCGCCGGGGGGAGGGAGCGGATCGTGTAGCCATCGCTGAACGTAACGACACTGAGCTCGTCGCCCTCCAGATACTCCTCGATGACGACTTCATTCCCAGCCTTTCCAAACTGGTGGTCGACCATCATCTCGCGCAGGGCCTGGTGGGCCTCCTCCTTCGATGCGGGAATTATAACGCCCTTCCCGCCGGCCAGGCCGTCTGCCTTGATCACAACGTTATGGTCCACGGAGTCGAGGTACTTGCGCGCAGGCTCGTAGTCGTAGAAATTCCCGTACACGGCGGTGGGGATGCTATGGCGCTTCATGAAATCTTTCGAGAACGTTTTCGAGCCCTCCAGACGGGCAGCGACTTTGGTGGGGCCAAAGACTCGGATTCCGACTGCGCAGTGTCAACGAACAGTCCGTCCGCCAGCGTATGGAGCGTACAACCCACCTGCCTGGAAATACCCATGAATGCCGTCCACCAGGGTCGCCTCCGGGCCCGGGACCACCAGATTAACGCCATTCTTCTGGGCAAAAGCCACGAGGCCGGGATAGTCGTCGCCCTTTACGTTGGCGTTTGCGATTTTGCTCGACGCCCCGCGGCCGGTGCCACCATTGCCAGGAGCGACGTAGACGATATCGACAAGGGGCGATTGGCTCAGCTTCCAGGCGAAGGCGTGTTCCCGGCCGCCATTGCCTACCACGAGGACGCGCAGTTGCTCTTGGGCCATGGTGATCTGGGAGAGGATCTGTAGCGGTCAACACCCCGCAATGGATGATAGAGCGGATTGGGGCTCTCAACAGGGATACAGAACAAAATGACAGAGCAGGACGACGGAAGCAGTGCTTACCTCCAGAGAACAGCGAGATCCAGGGGAATTGGAAGAGTGAGTGGCAGAGTGAACGAAGAGTGAAGACGAATTTTTCTGCGGGGTCTGGCTGGATTGGTTCGAGCCGATAAGAGATAAGGTGGTGTGTATGGTACGGTACGGTCAGATACCGGCCGATACCAGGTACGGTATAGTACGGCGGACAGTACAGATAGATACAACAGTCAACAGACAGAGACGTAGTCAACAGTTTGTGGGCAGCAGGCCTAGCATCTCCCTCTAACTCACTGACCAGAATATATCAAAACAGATATTGAATATCCAGTATTCAAGTGTACTGGTAGAGGCACTCCGGACTATACCAGGCGGTGTCCCCTCGGCCAATCACAACCCCCGTTTTTGGCAGAAAGAAGCACCTTGAAAAAAGTCCGTCCATTTGACCAACTCCATGCATCTTCTTCGCTTCTCCTCTCCTCTTCAATTGAGCTGGTCTTGGGCTTTTCTTCCTAGGACCTCATAGCTCGACCATCCTGTATGTTCCGCACTTCCTTGCGGTCTATCTCAGGCCCCCGTCGCCCCTATGCCTGTCGCTCCTGTTTGACCCCGTCCGTCCGACATCGCGCCCCGTCTCGCCAATTCTATAACCTTTTACTCCGGACGTTTGGTCAAGGGAACGCGCCTTCCCAGCCTTCAGAAGACGCTAAGAATCCCACGGAAGACGCGTCAGCCGCCAACAATGTACGTGTCCAATTCTGAATCCTGTTGTTGACTCCCGCTGACCGCGTTGAAGAATTCGACACCAGAAAACAAACCGGAGACCCCCCAAAAACCTCCAAAGTTTGACGGGCCGGCCGCGCATGTGTCGGACTCTGGAGATGGCAATGCCGCTCAAACAAGCGAAAGCAGCGGGCCTGCTTCACCACCGCCAACAGGGAATGGCCAGGAACCTCAGCGGACAGACAGCAAGGCCAAGGAAACGCCAGCAAGGTCTAACAAAGCCAAAAAGATGGCCAATCAGGCCAAGATGGCGGAGTTGGTAAAGGCAGCGCAAGATGTCCTTCAAACTCCTGCATCCCGGTCGGAAAATAAGCCAGCAGCAGAGACGCCAGCCCAGCCGGAAGATAACAAGAGGGCCAAGAGGGCCAGGATGGCGGAGGTGGTAAAGGCAGCGCAGGATACCCTTCAAACAGCTGCACCCCGGTCGGAAAATAAGCCAGCAGCAGAGATGCCAGCCCAGTCGGAAAATAACTCAGCAGCAGACGCGCCGCCCCGGCCGGTAAAGAAGCGATTCGGGAAGGCGACCCGTTGGTCGGCAGAGAAGCCAGCAGCGAGGGCGTCGCGTCGGTCGGCAGAGAGGCCAGCAAGGCCGCGTCGGTCAGAAGAGAAGCCAGCAGCGAAGGCGTCGTGTCGGTCGGAAGAGAAGCCAGCAGCAGAGACGCCAGCCCAGTCGGAAAATAACTCAGCAGCAGACGCGCCGCCTCGGCCGGTAAAGAATCGATTAGGGACGGCGTCGCGTGGGTCGGCAGAGAGGCCAGCAAGGCCGCGTCGGTCGGAAGAGAAGCCAGAAGCGAAGGCGTCGCGTCTGTCGGCAAAGAAGCCAGAAGTGGAGGAAAATCTACAGAAGCTACCTAAAAGCGTCCGGTGCAAAGCCACCGGTCGTCTGAAAGGAAAGGATCAAGCTCTTACTGGTGAGTATCATGGCACAGTTGACTTTGTATCTCGTGCTGACTTCCCGAAGCATTGGATATAGAAACTTCTCCAGTGCCTCGCCTTGCTTACGGTCTTGAAAGGGTTTTGCACAAGTAAGTTGCGAGATGGAGTCTCTGACATGCGCTAATGGTGCCTGTAGTCCTGGCATCTACCAGCTTCGTGACCCTCGGTCTCGTGTCTTCAACTTCGACCCGTACTTGGGCTCTATCATGCCTGTCACCGAATTCGACTTTGAGTCTCTGAAGCAATATATCACCTCGTCCAAGGACGATACGCTACGCAACATAGCTTTGAAGGAAAAGAAGAAGTATGTTGGGTCATCTTCGAGCATGACGTCGGTTCTCGCGCACTTCCACTTCCTCCTTTCGGCATGGAGGCCAATCGATACCAGGACACTGTCCCAAGGCTTCTCCGAGAGACTGCGCAGTTTTACCCGTCTTTTGCGAGCTCCAACGGCCATGTTTCTCAACTATAAAGACGGCGTCTACGCCGTCGATGCCGACAAGGAATTCGAAAACGCAAACATCCTGATGAACCTCGGAAAGTCGATGGAGAAGCTGCTCACTTTGCCCAAGGAGGAGTTTGAGCGGTACAGGCGGACCAGCGAAAACAAGGTCTCGCCGGAGGAGGAACAGGCCACGCCGGAGTCCTACCACTACTCGACGCTCGGGGATTTTGTCATGAGATCCCAGCTGGACGCCTGTGACCCAAGACTGCCGGGAACCGGGATGTTTGATCTGAAGACGCGAGCCGTTGTCTCCATCCGAATGGACGCGATGAACTTCGAGCGCGGCGTTGGGTACGAGATCAAAGGTCGGTATGGCCTCTTCGAGTCCTACGAGCGCGAATTCTTCGACATGATCCGTGCTGCCTTCCTGAAGTACTCGCTGCAGGTCCGAATGGGCCGCATGGACGGCATTTTCGTTGCGTTCCACAATATCGAGCGCATCTTCGGTTTTCAGTACATCAGCTTGCCGGAGATGGACCAAGCTCTCCATGGCCAGTCCGATACGACATTGGGGGATAGGGAATTCCAGCTGAGCATTGAGCTGTGGAACAAGATCCTGGACCGAGCCACGGACAGATACCCTCAACAGTCCCTGCGTTTCCACTTTGAGGCGCGCGACACGCAGACTCCGTCCATGTACGTCTTTGCGGAGCCTGTCACGGACGAGCAAATGCATGCCATCCAGACAAAAAACCGAGACAAGGCTGAGGCGTATCACCGACGAATTTTGAACTTGGAGCCGCGGGAGAAAACGGCGGACGAATCCAACGAGGCCGCCAGCACTCAAGAGGCTGCTCCTCAAACGCCATCCGAACCCCAAACGACATCCGACGACCCCTCCGCAGCACCGCAAGACTCGCGATCCCCGCCAGACCACGACTTCATCTCCAACCTCGAGCAAGAGGACGAGGGTGAGGTGATGGGGATGACAATAACGGTGAAGAACAAAGTCAACGGCAACGAAGTGGAGCGCCCGGAGGGACTCAGCGCAGGCGATATGTGGACCATCGACTACGAAATCGACGAGATGGTCCCGTCGGCGGCGCGCACGGCGTACGACGCGTGCCGTCGACGCCGCGATAAATTCATGTCCGGCCGCGGCGAGGACGAAACCGGCGAACCGGCGACCGCGTACATCCGCACACTCCGCAAGCTCAGTAAGGAGGGCCGTGAGTTCCGCGCGCGTCAGGATCAGTTGGATCGAGAGCAGGGCGTTGTTGTGCTGGACGAGGAGCAGCCGCAGCCGCAGCCGCAGCGACAGCAGGGGCAACAGTCCAGCTAAGGTAGGCGATATCCTGCTGGTCGTTGCTTTGTATAATATTGTTACACCGTACTTTTTGTTCTATCGGTTCTGGGTGGGACATTTGCATTTGGCAGTTTTGGTGTCTATGGCGGGGATAGGAAAGGTCCATACATACAGGAACATATATTGCATTATTATTTATATTAATTCTATGAAACCGGGCTATTTATTATTCCTCACTAGTAAGTTTTCCCTTCCTTTTCCTTTCCTTTCCTTTCGTTTCAGTACGAACCCATTGAGTACGAATAGATAGACCACCCTCAATGAATGCGTGGTGTGGTTTTTCAGCCTTCCCTCACAGGTAGCCAGCCCTAACTGCCTCCAAGATATCAAGTTGGTCTGCTTGCCAGCACACACAACGCTGCTGAAGCCCAGGGTCTAGCTGGTCTGTCAGTCAGCTCCTGTATTCGTTCCATCGGGCCGGGCTCCGCCCATCCATCCACGTTGACGTGAAAGAGAGGTTGAAGTTTGATTCGAAGAGGCGGAGAAGATGAAGCAGGCCGAGAGTACTTACTTGTACTTAACATGTCTGGCGCTGGGGAACAGGAAGAAGAGAAATGAATGTTATATAGTCCTTCCTGGATTAGGGTGTTTACGTTTACTGCCTGTCGTCTCTTGCTGCCCTCGCTTGGATTGGGTTGGGTCGAGCTGTTCTTCTGCTGGGAGGAAGGGAGGGAGGGAGGACTATTGGAATCAAATCATGTCAATCACGACTACTGCTGCTGCTGGGTGTATAGAGAAGCTTGGATTTACTGACTGTGCTCCTATATCTGGTTGATATACAACAGTGATATACATATATACATCCTGTAAACATTAACATTATCGATCTCATCGCAGCATATACAAACAAACAAGTCGCAGCCCTGAGACGAGTCGAGATGAGACGCGACAAGATAGAGACAAGCAGATAGACAGAACTAGCCAACCAACGACCAACCAACCAACCAACCAACCAACCAGCCAGCCAGTAACCAGTAACCAGAACAAATCAAGCCAAGCAGCAAACACCATAGCACGCACACTCCAAGCTAGACGAGAACAGAAGACAAACAGGCAGACAGATAGAGAAAGGAGACTTGCGAAAGGCAAGATAGCAAAAGGGACATGCGAATGTCCACTGGTCGACTGACGAAGTCTATCGCAAACAGAAGAAAAATGTCTTTAGGTGTGCATGCGCGTCTGGGAGCAGAACGTCTGGCGGGCAGAGGGATATATAACATGCCCACAAGTATGTGTATGCCCAAGTATGGACAAAAGGGGCCAGCAATGACAACAACAACAACAAATAAAGGGTATCAACGTGAAAGGGTCTGCCTGACTCTGACGGATATCGACGGCACGGCAGGCAGCTACCGCAAATCCTCCCGAAAGTCCAGCTTCGGCAGCGACCAGTCCAGCTGCGGCGGCCTGTCATTAGACACGTACACCGGCCCGCCCTTCATATTTTCCATCTTCTTGCGCTCCTTCGACGCACCCCCGCTAAGAAATCCTCTCAGCGTCGACGAGGCGACTCCGTACGAACTCTTCGTACTACCCCCCGTCCCCGTGCCGGTCGACATGGTGCTAGAGCTGCGCGTGCTCCGGACGCTGCTGGTCTTAGTTCGGAGAGAAGGGGGGATCGCCGGAACGGGGACGGCTAGCCAGTTCGATGACGATGGCGTTTCTGACGATCCCTGCGGGTTGTTGGGAGGCAGAGAGAACGGGGCCGTTTGCGGGCGATGTGTCTCGTTTAGAATGTTTAGATTGCTGTTGGTGTCGAGGCTTCGGAAGATGTCTAGATGGCTGTTTTGGCCTTCGCCCGTCGTTGGCTGTGTGTCGGCCTGGCTGGCTTGATTTTCCTGGGCAGGGGGCGCAGGGCCTTCAGTGCCTTCTGACGCGGCCACTTCGAATTTCAGGCTGTCCAACATAGTCCCAAGGCTCTTTGCCGTGGTCGGCCGCCCGTCGCTGGACGTGTCGTCCGAGCCATCGTGTATCCCCTGGGCCAGGTTGTAATTCCGGAGCAGATACCGGCGCAAACGGGCGGATTCAGCATCCCATTTCCGAGCCAGCGCTTCAAGCACAATCCCCACATCATGGTTTGGAAGAGGTGGATTCTCCGCCGAGGCAGAAGCGGTATTCACGGAAACCGGACGTTGAGCCGGGTTCTTGGACAGCTTGTGTCCCACCGATACATGCCCGCTCATCGCAGCCTGCAGCGAACGGCGAATCGAGCCAGACGTCGACAAATGCGCGGTGGACGAGTCTCGCTTGGCGATTTCGAATTGTCGCCGTACCTTCTCCAGGGAGATGACTCTGTCTCTTGTCATGGCCGAGAGGTTCAGCAGACTCTTGTTCCGCTGCAGGCCGTTGACCAGAATCGTAAATGACTGCAGGTTGATATCGTTGTTCTCACAGTAAACCTCCTGCAGGCACGAATTTTCCGCCAGCACAGACGCCAACGTGTTTGCGCCCTGCAACCCAAGCTTTTGGTGCTCGATCCTGATCACCTTCAACGACTTGTTTTTCTTCAACCCCGTCAGCGCCAGGTTGAGCCCAATTCCAAACCTGGCAACATCCAAATGCGCGCTCTCCCCGCTGATATCCAAGTCTTCCAGCATGTCGTTCTCCTCGAGCATCAGCTGCAGCGATTTACACGTCTCGGGCCCGGCATCGTACGGGAGAGACGCTTTCGAGATATCCAAATATTTCAGCGTCCGGTTCTTCCTCAGGGCCTCGACCAGCTCACGGAAGTGCTCCTCCTTCTTGAAATCAATCATCCTCATGGACAAATGCGACGGTGTTTTGTTTTGCGAGATCGCCTGGGACAGAAACGAGCAGCCGTTGTCGATTCGGTTCTCGTTGACGTGCAAGTGCAGGTTCCGAGGCGATCCATTAACCGCCATCGAGTGCAGGAGCATGGCCAAGTCCTCGCCGTTCAGGCCACACTGGTCAAGCCGCAGCACGCGCAGGTATTTCGACCGGTCACTGGCCAAGTAGGTGGCAATGTCGTCGACAGTCTCCCTGTTTATGGCCGTCTGGCTAAACGACAGCTCCTCGAGTTCCCAGTTGAATAGAGCGTCGGGGGTGATGAGAGACTCGGGGCCGGACGTCCTGGAGATGCGGGATAGGTTGATTTTCTTGATACGGCCAAAGTAGCCGATATACTGCTGGAGAACGTCGGGACTCAACCGCCCTTGGACTCCTGAGATGTTGATCGACTCCAGTGTCTTCGCCTGAGCAATAACAGTGGACAGCAGCAGATCGACATCGTGAACAGAGAGGCCACAGTTACCGACCTCCAGCGCCCGCATATGGCTGGATCGCTGGGACGCCGCGTCCACCAGGTAGTCCAGGTCCGAGTCGCCGAGCTTGATCCCATCGAGCACAACCCAGTCAACGTTTGTCAGCTCCCGCCGGCAGACGGGGAATATGGCCTCCGGAATGCCGCAGCCGGGATCATGGCTGCCGCTATCTGACGACGGGACCCGGCTTAATGAGTAGGAAAAGTCTAAGCGGCGAAGTGACCGGCTCTTCAACGCCAGTGCGCGGACCTCCTGCGCCAGGACAGACAAATTCTCCTGGCCTTGGATATAGACCTTGGCACCGTCACGGGTCAGATGCGCACCGAGGTCAGATCCGGGGTCGCGGATTCCCTGAATTGCATCCAGGCTGACGCTGGCGAATGAGATCGAGCGGAAGGCTTCGTTATACCGCAGGGCCCGCATAACAGCTACGAGTTCGAGCGCAGTGTATCTCTTCCGCCTTGGGGAGGCAGGGCGCAGAAGTTTAAAGCAGGGGGCGTCGTCACACTCCATGTCGATGGTGTATCGGATGTTGGAGGTGTCGATATCATAGCTCGCGGAGTAGGCGACCAGCGTACGATCGAGGCACCCGTAATCCTCGTCCAGACTAATGGGGGCGAAGCTGTTTTCATCGCGGAGCTTACTAGGAGCAACGAATTCATACGGCAGACAGGTCCAAAGCGGGCGCAGGAATTCGGTCTGCTGGCGTATCCAAAAGGCAATTTCCATGGAATGTACTGACGCAAGGAAGACCGAGCATGATTTATGAAGGGGGACACTGAATGGTCAGTATTTGATGGCATCACCAAAAAGAAAAAAATAAATAAAGCAGTGGACATACCGAAAAGCCAAATGGAGACTATCGTCCCCCCATTCCATTGACAGAGACGTCAAGTTCATGAGTCCGAACGAAGACGCCATCTCCAGATCGGTCAGGGACACAACCGACGCGCGGCTGGAGGCTTTTTGTAGCGGAATGAGATGGACCTTGTGCCAGCCAATGGCCAAGTAACAGCCGACGGGCGACATCTTGGCCATATCGTCGGACGAGGCGCGGGAAGGGGACTTGCTGGAGGCCATCTGGATGACGCGAAACATGCGGAAGGTCTCGGGATCGTAGTCCCTCTCGTGCTCAAGCACACGGGCGACATGCTCGAGGGACCTCTGGTCGTAGGGCAAAGGATCGGCCGAGCGAACCAGCTCCGAGCCGGAGCGGATTCCCACCATCCACAGGTTGAGCTCCTGGGGGTCAGGGGTCTGCATCTGGACAAAGGAGGCTTTGTGCGTGCGCTCGTCGACGTAGGCGACCTCGACGGACGCAGAGGGCCTCCCTTCGTCCAGCATGTAGACGGCAACGATGCTGTTCAGCGAGATGCCGGCTGCGGAATCGGTGGAGGGGGGCAGCTGGGCGTCCTGAAGCGAGGTGAACGACTGGCGACTGCCGGCGGAGCGGGCGAAAGACGGCGGGATGGACGGGAACATGTCGGCAGCCTTGCTCTGGCTCTTGAAGCGGACCAGATGGGTGTCGGTCAGCACCAGGTACTGGCTTTTCTTGCGCCACATGCCGCCAGTGGTCTGGACCTCGCCATGGTGCAGCACCATGGACCCAATGGCATTGCGGACGTCGGAGGGATCGTCGTCGTCTACGGACGAGCCTTTGGAGCGGCCGATGGACTTGTCGTCGTCCTCGAGGGAGTGCAGCGAGCGAAAGGAGCCGAACATGGAGGCGCGCTTCTTCTGCAGCGACTTGCGCCGGGGACGAAGGGATTCGGGGGCTGGGCCTGGGCCTGACGTGGCGCCGGCAACCATCTCCGACTCAGCGGTGCCCGGACGCTGAGGATGGGCGCTGGAGAGAGCGGCAGGGCTGGCATTGCGGCCAAAGAAGCCCGAGTTCCGACGGCCTCTCTTCTTCAGGGTTTGGGCATCGTCCGAGGGGGAGCGGTCATGGGCGGCGGCGGGGGAGAAGAGCGAGGAGGACGAGGGATTGAGGACGCTGCTCAGGCTTTTTCTTCGCTCTTTCTTTCCCAGGCTGTCGGCCATGGCGATGGAGTGGATAGGGGGGGGGGGGGGGGGGGTTGGCTGAATCAGGACATGGATGGCGGCTGGCTGGAGTTGGGTTAGTGAGGATGATTGACGGAGGAGAGGCGACGGCATACAGGAAAGAGGGGCTGTTACGACGCCATTGAGCAATTGACAGAGGAGTAGCGGCACAGGAGGCTGAAGGATAGAAATAGAGCGAGAGAATAAGGCAAAACCGAAGGCTATAGAGTGGAGCCGACAGAAGGACAGACAGCAGACAAGCAAAAACAACAACGAACAGAAAAGGAGAGGGAGGAGGAGGACGAGGAGAGGATGAAGAGAAGAGAAGAGAAGAAGAAGAAGCGGAAAGAAAAGAAAAAGAGAGAAGAGAAGAGAAGAGAAAGCGGGGAGAAGGTGATGTCAGGCCGAAAACAGCAGGAGAACACTACTGCTACAGGCGGGCGAATCATACAACTACTGCTCCATACTACTACTATAGCATATACATCCGGCGATCGCTCCACTGTTTTTGCACAGAGTACTATATTTCCCGTCTATCTACCTCCTACCTATCTACAATCCACCCCTCCCTCTCCCTCTCCGCCTGCACGCGCTCCGCCCGCTTCAGCCTCCGCATATAGTCGATGAACCCCGTCACCCGGCGCTCGGCCCACACGCACCCGCCCAGCGTCATGGCCGCGATCTGGAGAAACACCTTGAACTGCGGCGTGAGGCCGCGGTAGACGCGCGCGGTGGGCGAGAGCCACTGCGAGAAGCCCTCGAGCGGCCGGTAGAAGAGGCGCGCGCGGAGGTGGTCTCTGGATCTGGAGAGGGGAGAGGACTTCTGCTGCGATTGGGACTGGGCGGGCGCGGGCGGAGCGGACTGGGAGAAGGAGAAGGGATGGGGGAGGATGAGGATTAGGTGGGCGAGGACGGAGACGGAGCCATACTGAGTCAGTTAGCATTGAAGATAAAAAGAGGGAGAGGGAGGGGTCGCACCTTAAATGCCCCCGCCAAAAAGCCCTTGGCCGCCTCCGAAGTGATCTCTTCGGGGGGTTCGATGTCACCCTTGGAGGGGGACGGCATAGCAGAGAGAGAGAGAGTTGAAGTCTGATGTAGATAAAGTAGAGAGACTCATAGATAGTAGATAGAGTCGGCGGCACGATTTTCCGCATTATCAACCACCAGGCACGCACTCTCCCCCCGAAACCAACCAAACCAACCATACCACACACAATGCCCCGAACAGCCTCGCTCTCCCGCTCGACCAACGAGACCAAAATCCAAGTCTCGCTCTCCCTCGACGGCGGCGTCCTCCCGCCCTACGAGCCCTCGCCCGACTTCCCCCGCGACTCCGACTCCGGCATCGTCCCGCCCAAAGACGCCGGCCATGCGACCCAGTTCACCGCGACGCAGCAGGTCACCGTGAGCACGGGCATCGGGTTTCTGGATCATATGCTGCATGCGCTGGCGAAGCATTCGGGGTGGAGTTTGGCGGTGAGGGTGAAGGGGGATTTATACAGTGCGGTGTCCCCCCACTTCACCTCCAATCAAGTCCGGCTATACTAATCGATGCAGTCGACGACCACCACACCACAGAAGACACCTTCCTCGCCGTCGGAACCGCCTTCTCGACCGCGCTGGGAGCCCGACAATCAATCGTGCGCTTTGGGCGGGGCGACGCGCCGCTGGACGAGGCGCTGTCGTGGGCGGTCATCGATATCTCGTCGCGGCCGTGGTCCGTGATCAACATCGGCTTCCGCCGCGAGAAGATCGGCGACCTCAGCACCGAGATGATCACGCATGGCCTGCACAGCTTTGCCCAGGCCGCCGGCGTAACGCTGCACGTCGGCTGCGTGTATGGCGACAACGACCACCATCGCGCCGAGAGCGCGTTCAAGGCGCTTGCGGTCGCGGTGCGGACGGCGTGTGCGAGACGGGGGGCTGGCGATGTCGGTGCGGGGGATGTGGTGAGTACCAAGGGTGTTTTGTAGATAGACACTGGTGTATTATAGATGGGCGAACAAAATGAAGACCAGCTACTAATGAACCATAAAGCCTTCCTCCCTTCACCCAATTTGTATGGATGGATGTAGATGGATGGATGGATGCTGATTAGGGCTGAGACCACTGTGCTTAAAGTAACATCGTCTATGCATTCAAAAGGCAGCATCCTATTCATACAGCTCGAATGGCAGATCCACGTCGAAAGGAAGTCTATCTTTAAAACAGTATCCCCCAAAAGGCTCCCAAGAAGCGAAGCAAAGGTAGTATAAACGGACATCAGAGCCATATCCCGGCGAGTCTTCACCATCTCGCGCTAATCTCTTCTGTACAACAGCCGATGTATCGGCCTGAACCAAAAAAAAAAACTCCATACATGCATGTCGAACCCGACAAGTCCCTAAACGAGCAAAACGCTGATGCAGATCATGCCAGAGGCCATTCGGCCAAATCACTCATGAAAGCGCAGGAAAGCATGAGACAGCCTTAGTCACGTCGGCTGTACAGTTCGTACGAGGTTTCGGTAGCCTCGCCCGCCTCCTCGTCGTCTTTGAGGCTCACCCGCCGGAGCAATGTCGGCATCATGCCTCGCGCCCGACGCGTCGGTGAGAGGCTAGGTGAAAAGGTGGGGATCTTCGAGTATCGGTACCGGTATTTCGAGCCGAAGAGCGACAGTCGCCCGTAGGCCCACCATACGCCGTAACCGACCACCCCAGCAAGGACGAAGCCCAACACCGTAAGGAACAGCCAGTGTTGGCCCATCTGCATTTTGTTAGCTCAGACCACAGCACTTGACCGAAAGTAATTCTTACCCAGAATATTAGCCTGGCATCCTTGCCATGCCAGCTATTGCCGACATGGTGAGTGAAGAAACTCCACGAGTGCTTGTTGTACTCGCCAGGCATGAGGATCCGGACGCGCGCCTTCTCGCTCGGCTCGTCGCGCATGTATTCCTTCCAGATCACCGACAGAAACAACGGACCCGTCGAGTACATGACGGTGATATACGGAAGCAGCCAGTTGTGGTCATAGGTCTGCAGGAGCTCCATGGCTCGGAGGAAAAAGGGATGCTGTGGGACCGATCCCATGGCGTCGTTCGAGATTCCCGTAGGAACGGTGCGACGCACCCACGCGGGATAGGAGAGGAGGGGATCCAGACGGCGGTTGCAGCCATCGTCCAGGTCAATATACGTGCCGCCAAAGTGCGAGAGCACAAAGTAGCGAATCGAATCGGCGCGTTGGATGGGATATTTGTAGTTATCAAAGGTGTTCAGGAACCACGGGTATTCCTTCTCGATGAAGTCGCGCGCCTTTTCGTTTGTCCAGAGCTAGATCAAGTCAGTATAGGTGCAGACGCGTATCGGAGGGCACATACGATGTACTCGTAATCCGGATGCAAATCAATGCAGCTCTGCTGAGCGCCCTTCCAGACCTCGGGGATGGTCTCGTTCTTGTACGTCTGGTGGATGATCTTGGGAATGACCTGCGGCCGCTGCTCGATCAAGCTTGAATTCGGCGAGGGCAGCTCGGCGCGATGGATGGCGTCCGCCGAGGCATCTTCGAACAGAAGCGACAGGAGCGTGGAGACGCTGCGCAGGAGGAGGGATATCAGGACTAAGCTGGCGACCAGGAGGAGCAAGACGCCTCGTCGCATGGTGGAGTGGTGTGGGAGGAGTGGGAGTCGGCTGACAGCCACGAGACCGATTGAACAAACAAGGCCGTAACGTCGTGTCAGAAGGGACCAGGCGAGAGGTCACGGGTCCGAGTGCAAATTGGCCAAACCCCAGAGGCTACCTCACGGTTTCAAGCGACAGAGAAGCTATTGACAGTAAGCCTGAGTCATGGAGACGACACTCGAGGCAGAGACAGCAATCCGTTGGGGAAGGATACCAGCAGGGCGCGCGATAAGGGGAGTGAGTGGATGGTACGTAGGACGGTCACCGAGGAAAAGGAAAAAGAAAAGAGGTTGACTGGGGCCCAGGACACGAACTAGTTGGAACTAGGACGGGGTTCGGGGAACAGCGACGAGATTATTATGGGGAACGCAGAGAAAGGCAGATAGAGCAGATTTTAAGGAGCGACAAGGGACAGGCGTGGTGTGGTGTGGGGAAGGGGAAGGGGAAAGGGGAAGGATT
>RAQS01000301.1:0-23456 GCA_003698115.1 Aspergillus sp. HF37 | reverse complement strand
GTGTGTGTAGGGAGGAAGAGAAGACACCACCGGTAGGGGAAGCAGGTAAAGGAATGGGAGTGGGAATGGGAATGGGAATGGGAATGGGGGTTTGTCACCGCGCGAGAGACCATGCCTATTGGGACAAGAAGCGGGGCGAGCCTAGTAAAAAGGGCACTGTGAAGAAGTTTTTGCTGTAAAAGCGCAAGTGGCGCACTCGGAGAAACCCAATCGGCTGATTTGCCATAGGTCCTGCCATGGATAGTTAGCGATGCCCACAGCGAAATGAATATCACCATGTCCTGGGGCTTGGATATCACCGGAACAATCGGAAAGCGCCAGGCTGGGCGGGACGTCGCCAGGGGGAGCCAGGTGACCCGGAAACAACCGACTAGCAATAGCAGTTTCTAGTACTAGCGGCCTGACTAGCCGTGCCGGGTTTAGGCCGTTGTTGTCGCGTCTCGCCAGCTTGTTTTGCTGCAGCCTCGTAGGGCCCGCGTTGCGATGGAGCTTGCCCCCCGGTCCGAGAGCAGCCGCAGCTGGACGCGGGAAAGTGACAGCGAGCCCTGATTGAGCTGTACCAGAGGGAGGATTTTTCCTTTCCTTCCCGCTTTCGGGACGCTGCGCCGGGCGCCCTCTGCCATGGCCGGCCCAGCGTGCCAGCGTGGGTTTATTGGGTGTTGCGTGGCGGTTGCTGGAGGCGAACCCGCCAGAGACCGACCCATGGTGGAACTCCTGGCAGCCATTGTTGAGGCTGTGGGAAACGCTAAGCTGCGTATGGAGGTCGTCGTACGTGCAGGAGGCCTGCAGGGATGGATGTCGACGTGCAGTTATACCTGTGTTCCTGAATCTTGCAGCCTAATCAATTTTATCTGGCTGCTGCGATGCATTATGTCATAGCCCTTCCCACGGAATCGGAACTATACAGTTCAGCGTGGTTCAGCGTGGTACAGCATGCTCTTCGTCCTACAAAATACAGTACTCAAATACTCTATCTGACTTAAGCTTAACGGCTTTAAGCACCGAGCTAGCAAAGCCCTCCTGCCGCCTCCTTGGTATTTTGCTAGCGCGGTCTATAGGGCTGCATTCCTGGTCGTTTCCCGCGGAGCCTCGCCATCGCTGTCCCCACTGCCAAAGTCTGAACAGGACCAGAAAAGCCGTTGTATGGAAATACCTCATTCTCATATACTGTACCTTAAACATACACCACGACGCCCCCATGCTCACAAACCCCCACCTAGGAGAACAGACCGGGTCGAGAAAACTGGGTCACCTCGCTGTCCTCGAACTGAATCCAGTCAGTACGTAGCCAGCGTGCTGGGTCAGGGGTTCCGCGACTTACTGCTAGAAAGTCTGTCGCGGCAACAAGTGCCGTGTAAGCCTTGGCCAGGTCCCTGAGCGTTTCATCGTGCCCGGCTCCGACGTCCCCGCCGATCTTCGCTAACCGTTTGAAGATGCCCACCATGCTCGGCCTATTCTCGGTCAGGAACCCCCGCGTTTGCTCCTTCATTTGCTCGTTGTGAAGCCCGCGCGAGAAGACCGCGCACACGATGACCCGCAGCACTGACAGCAGGAGGTCGTAGTATTTTCGAAGCGCGTCCGCGTTATCAATGTCTGCGGCGGTTAGAGATGCCAAGCCGATCATGTTCAAGAGTGTACTGTCTACTGACCAATGCCAATATCTGGATCCGCCGAAAACAGCTGGGAGTCGCGCACGGCTTCGAAGAGACCCGCGTTGAGCACATGGATGGCCCCGTTCTTCGTCCGGCAGAGTTGCTGCAGAAGAGACAACAGCGACTCATAGTATGACAACAGCAGAGTGGTTTCTAGGCGTTTGATGAGCATGTAGACAGATCTAGCTTGTCTGTCAACAACTTACCGCCAGCGGGAGTATTCCGTAGCTCAAGGGGAAGTACTCTGATCGCGTCCAAAAACAGGCTCAGGTAGTTCGATTCCGATATCGACTCGGCCAAAATGGCATCGCCTGGTTATCCAGAACCGCCAGGAGGTTGAGCAACAAAATCGAGGATATGCGACAGGTCTCTTGGCCACCATACGCATCTTCGCATGTTGTCTCGACGAGGAGAGGGCTGGCTGACTTGACGACCTGCCGAGTCTGCCGCCTCAACCCCTCGTGTGCTGGATCGGGAGCTATGATGCGAGAAACAAAGAGCGAAGCCACGTTATAGAAAGTCTCTCTTAGATCCACGTCGGTGCTTGCCATTCCAATGCCACGGATGCAGATCTGGAAAAGCTGATGGAGTTTTTCATCTATGACATCCCCGCTGCGGCTGACATGCGCGTTGGTCGCGGTGGAATCAAGTTTGCTGGCCAGCGTCTGGGCCACTCGTGCCAGTTCAAGCGCTTCTTCTTGGCTCTCCTGGATCGCCGCCTCAAGTTTAGGGAGAATTAACTGAATGGTGTGCAGAATGAAAGACGTCCGGCGACCGCTGTCCATGTCCGAACAAGTGGCCATCGTCGAGACCAGCTCTGCCCAAGACCGGAGAGCGAGGAGGTGGTTAAACCGAACTTGTTGGCTTTGATTTGTCGCGTGAACAAACCCAGCAAGGCTTGTAGCTTCTGCCTGAAACTGCTCCTCGTCTTGGACCCGCAACTGGCCGTTCAACAACAACTCCGCTCGCCTGACCTGTACCAGCTCATTAAGTTCGTCTGGATCGTAAAGGACGACTGTCTCGTGTGGTTTCGAACATGCGTCAAGGTCGATCCCGTTAAGCAGGGCTAGCTCGGGAGGTTTGAATGCACGCCCGACGTCCAAATCCGCGAAGTCAAAGAGGTCAAAGACGGTCGGGTTGATCACTATCTCGCCCGCGTCTATCGTAGAATTTCCAAACAGCGTCGACAGGATCTCTGTCTGAAGAGTTGCGGATCCGGAACTAACGGCTGCGCGAACCTCGGTGGCGGCGTAGCTATATAAATGGCTCCTGTAGAGTAGGAATTCCGCTAATGCGGATACTGAATCGGAGAGCCAGAACTCGTCGTCGACAATCGTAAACCCATCCCAGGGAGTATTCGGCCTAATGATGGACTGGCTCGCAAACATACTCAGCAAAAAGCGGCTGGCCCGCATTTGACCGAGAACATAAGAACTGGAGAGCCTTGACGACCACAAGTGCTGCAGTACTTCAAAGGCCAATCGCTTGAGGTGTATCGTCCATAGCAAGAAATCACCTCCCAGCTCATCGGGATAGATCTGAAGAAAATCGATGATAGCGTGCAGCAAAGACATTCCCTTCGAGTACAGACTGTCCTCGGATACATGAAGTACTGTACCCAGATGGGTGAATCCGAGTAGAAGATGCGCGACGGTCGGCCGATCTGTAATCGCGCAGAGGCAGCTGTTCAGAAGCGTCAGCACGCTTTGCCGGATAATGTAGCTGGCGCTTCTGGCCCACGTTCCAATTCCCTGGAATCAGCCTGCATGTGCGTCGCAAGAGGACCGGACACTTTGTCCACATCGACTTCTGTGCTCAACACTTCAACTATTTTGTTCGAAGACCGCCACTTGGCTAGGCCGGGAGACGACACTTTGTTCAACTTCTTGGAGCTCGACAGTTTCTCCAGTAGCGCCATTGATGTCACGGTGAGCTGCTCATGTCCTGTACCACAATAGCGGCAAAGTGCTGGCACGATTGATAAGTTGTTCAAAACGCTGTCCTCGAACGAAGAGAGAGACGAATTGGCTACATTCGTTCTGCTGACACCAGCCTGGGACATAACAAATGGCCGAACGAGATTGAAATACGTCGACTGGAGGTCCATAACGAGGCTCATGACCTCAATACTCTGGAGTAAGGTGACAACCAACAAAGAATCAGAGGACGCACGAGCAACCTTGGTTCCATCTTGATGAGCAGTTGCAAAGATAGTCCTGATAACGTCCTCGTTGAAGAGCCACTCAACCACCCGGGAGAAAGGGTGAAGTCGCTTGTAAGCGGCTGATGAGGATGCTTTTAAAGTAGGGTCGGACGACACAGGGGACTGGTTTAGAACGGCAACGAGATGCTCGTTGAAGCTCCTCAGGCATTCCACGACGAATTTCAGGCAGTTGAAGGTTAACAAGAGCGCTTGATGCTCGTTGAGATCTGGGACTCCCCTCGACAAAGCCTGGCCCAAAACAAAGTCGATGTACGGCTCGATTCCCGGCATGCGATATGAAGCCCCTAAAGTCTCTGGGAACGGCAACCACAGGTGATCACCGGCCGAGTCAAAGGTCGGGCATACAAGTGAGTTGATCAGATCGACAAACGCATTGGTCTGGTCGAAACTCTCACTGATCTTTTGGAATGCCTGCTGCTCATGCCAGACCAGGGGGTTCGACACTATTGGCACTTTCCCAAGGCCGGATGCGCTAATCGACCCTCCAGATATCCACTGGTCGATGGAGAGCCACATCTCATTTCCATTGACAGAAGTCCTTTCTGTCATCAACGCTGCGAGTGTTCCGAAAGCAGTGGCCCTCAAATGAGTTGGGATAGGGCCGCTGCATAAAGCCAGTAGTGTATTGACAACGCTGAAAGATGTATGATGCAGCATCCAATCCCTTATAGTTCCGCTTTGTCTGCACAAATGGCCCATCAGTCGGAGATAACAGGTCAGCATCACCGGGCTCTCTGGCTCGCTCATTTCGACAGGCTCGGCCTTTATTGTACGCAAAACTCCCTGTGATGTTGGAGGTTTTTCGATAACCCTCGACGCGTACAGTTGAAGCTCCGCGAACATCTGAGACCAGTTCATCGAAGTCGACCGCTTAAACTTGGCAGACATAACTCTGTCTTCCTCGGACAGAAACTTGTGGGTAGCAGCTGCATTCTCCTCGCCTTCAGAGATGGAACACAAAACCTCGCAGAACGCGCTGACCCTGGGAACCGTCTGCCTCTTTGAAGCCCATTGGAGAAAGCCATACAAATTGCCATCTGGATCTGCCCAAAACTCCTGGGCAGCCTCCTGCCGACCGGCGAAAGCAAATGCTATGACCATGAGGAAGGACTCAAGGTGGGTTCGCGCCTCGACAACCCCACGATGAAGACTGGAAGTAAAGCCGTCTTTAAGAGCAGTGATTTGATCCAGCCTCTGGGAATCCTCATCGGACTTCAACATCCGAACGGCATCAGGCATGTTGGCCACACATGACTCTGCGAACATCTCAAAGTTCTCCATTAATAATGTTTTGAGGTACCCGGAGCAAAATTCAGTCTCCGGCATCGATGCCGCACTTTCTTTCAACAACAGAGCCACCAGCTCACTGCGTGCGGGATCACCCCATTCTTCATTATTTACTCCGGAGCAGATAGCGAGCATAAAGTCCAACCCGCCATCATCAAGTGCCGTCATGAACATTTTTATGCGCTCCTCTGACTCTTTCTCAAGATCGACACCTTGAACCGGTGAATCTGGCCCAAGGTCGAAGTACCATCCGCTATATGTCGCCAGCCACAGCGCAATGACAGCGGCGTGGAAGGTTGGGAGGATCCAAGGCTGGCCGTCTTTCATGGAGGTAACGGCCGAATGCAGACTCCTCGCGTCTTCAAGTGAAGCCGAACCCTCGGGGGAACCGTGCTGTGCAAAAGACGAGATAACGGAGGGAATATAATGAACGAGTAACCCATCGAATCTGTCCAGTTTTCTTAACCGATTCAGAAGTAGCCGCAGTTCCTCTGAACTGGTATATGGTCCTTTGAAGAGATAGCATAGGATCGCCCCCAGCGACTCGTGTTGCTGGAGTAAACTGAGGCGTTGAAAGTCAATGGCTTCCATAGTATCGACGTCATCTTCATTCCCGACAACCGTTGCTTTCTGAGCCTGTTCAGCAAGCATCAAAAGCCATTTCTCTATGTCCGCCATCGACTCCATGCATTTCCTCGCAAACAAGGACGCGTTGCGCAAGGGGCCGTCTTTTATCTCCAGGACACAAGCCATCATCTCCTGCATAAGTTCCTGCGTCACTTCCCTTTCCACCTCGAACGACTCGCTGAGAATGAGGCGCAAACATTCGAGTAAAAACTGCCGACGCTCGTGAAACAGCATGATGGCCGCGACAAGGGGCTTCCGGTCTAGGAGTTGCGCATGGTCCTGGGAGGAGAAAAACAATGTTGCCGCCTCCACCTCGTCAAGATCCACGGCATCCGCCAGCTGCAACACGTTCCCTTTAAAATCGTCATTGAGGGAGTATTCGACATCGCCGATGGGAATCTTTCCTACAATGTGTTTCAGGCCGGGTCAGCGCACTGCGAAGGAGAGCCCGGTGATCACCACTGGGCGCGTTCTACCCAGAGAATAGGCCGTGCATACCTGAAAGAACAGTTTGTCGACTCGTATTGCTTTTCCTGGGCCTGTCAAGGAGCTTGTGGAAGGCGTCGATATGGGCGTCCAACTGCTCGCGCAGGCGCTCAATGTTGAAAACTGACGAGCTCGAAAGAGCGGAAAGATCCTGGAACAGGCCCTGAAAGCCAGCCAGGGTATCTGGACCCTCCATGCTCAGGACTCATCCGCCGGTCAGGAGCGAAGAGAGGGAGGGGGAGAGGTAGAGCTGTGGTTGTTTGTTCTGGGCAAAAATGCCGTCGGAGAAGGCGATCAAAAGTTCCGTCCGCCTGGCCAATCAGCGCCGACACTAGCCAGCTCCCACACCTCAACTTCCTCTCTCTCTCTCCTTCACCTCCTCCAGCTAACTATGTATTGTTCACTTCCCTCTCACGGATTGAGCCCCTAACTGTCTCTCCGGCAAGGTAACCATGGGGGAGGTCACCCTGGACAGAGCCATTGCGCTTCTCTCGTCGGAGAAGCAGCGGGAGCGCTCGGATGGCCTAGCTGGTCTGTTATTGTTGATGCCCTCCGGTTCCATTCGCTGACTTGCTAGACCTGAAACATATTCTCCAGCAGAATAAATGGAGTTCGAAACTGTATGCCCAGGTATATCTATTTGCAGTCGTCCATATACTGATGCATACTTACTAGAACCACTTTGAGCGACAAGGCATGCTACAAGATCTTTGACTCCCTGTTCCGATTTATCTTGGTTGAAAAGCCAGCGTATGCCCGCGCGCAGAGGTCGAATTCCAAGGGCCCGTCTGGCTCTCGCCTGTCAGCATGTGCATCTGTTATTCGGACGGCTGTGGACGTCCTCCTGCGCAACCTGCGAACAAGGTCGGTCCGTGCCATCGTTTACGACATCACCGACACCTTGTCGGTTCCTGGAGAAGGCCTGTGGGAACTCCTAAGCGTCGACTATACCAAGGCCCTGGCAGCACTTTTGCGTTACCCGCCCCACGTGGAACATCTAGGAGACGATGAATGGGGAACGCTCATCAAATTTTGCCTAAGAGGCCTTGGCCTCCATGGAGATGACGATTTCCAGTCGAGCTTGCGGAATGGCCCTCGTTCTACTCTGGATGACTACTTTGATGCGGGCAGTGGCCGCTCAACCCCGTCAGGAATGAGGCCGACCCTGGCTATCAGGGAGAGGCATGTGGGCGATCAAAGTGTGATTGAAGAGATCCTAGTGTGTATCCAGCTTTTGATCGCGAGCCCTAATGCGCCTGTTCAAGCCGACGCGGAGAAGATCCTCCGTGGCCTAGGAGAATTCGTGAAGTCAACCTCAGTCGCAGGCAGTGCCCACCAAGCTGCATTCCATAGCATAAATACAGTTGTTACGAAGGCCTTGTTTGACCAGTCAACACTTGTTCGGGCATCTCTCTTGGATTTAATACCAGTAATTCGGCGCTTATGGGCTACTAAGCATACTGGTCTGAAGGATGAACTGTTGGTCACGTCCATGTTCTGCACGATTATCCTCGGTGATGCCACACGAAGAGAGCCTTCGGAATCTTTGGCCGACTTGGTCGAAGGTCTCCTGGATACACTGTACTCGGAGTATACCAAGCGGCCCGAAAAGGAAATCTTGCAGCTTGACGAGTTGGTGTTCTACCAAACGAATTCGATGCAGTTGGAGAAGCCTATTGTAAGGCCTCGTCTGGGGAGTGTTAAATCTGAGCACAATTGGACCGTCGTCTGGGCAATCGCCAGCTTGCTGCAGTTGACAGAGGAAATGGCTACTCGCTCGTCAGTTCCTCGAACACTGCCCGAAGCTCCTTTCAAAAAACAGCGCTTCACATCGGCAGTCGATGACATATTTCGCGACTCCTTCTCATCTTCCGGCATGAAACGAGTCTGTGCCTTACAGTTGATCCCGTTCCTCCTCAGAGGCCAAATCAGTCTTGATTCGAAATCATCGCTACTCCAGCGTCTGACCCCGAACATAGCCGACGATAATGCCTCCCTGTCATCGTGGACCATGCTAGCAATTGCAAGGTGTGTATGCGCGCGGATGCTCTCTCGGACCTTGACTGACCACATTCCGTACAGCATTGCTTGCACACCCGACGCAAAAACACCTTCCCTGAAATCATGCTGGCAGAGGGCTTGGGATATCACGTCCCGTGCCTCTACTTCCCACCCCGCGTCCAGAGCTGCCTGCATCCTCATGAGTACTATTCTCCAATGTGATCTTCTAGAGTATTCTGCGTTTGCAGAAACATCGCGTTCAATGCTCTCATCTGTCAATCTGAACGGCCCATCCACGATCTCCGATTCATCCCTTGGGTTTTGGGCGACAATGGTCAGGATGAGCTCGCAGATGAACCCAGGTTCGATAATGAACGCCTCTGGACAGATCTGCGGATGGTTGAGGGAAGTTTGGACTATTGGTATTGCATTCTCATTGCCCACTTGGCGAGAAAAGTATACGAACTAACAGCAAATAGGGACCGTAACTGATAGGATCCAGACAGCCCAGGTTGCTGCATTCGCGCGTCCTTTGGATCTGCTTAACCTGCTGCTAGCGTGCACTAATAGGTCCTTTTCGCTCCCTAATCATCTGTTTGGTGGGCCGATGGGCCTCATTGGTAGAAATTGGCATTTCTGCCACAGAAATCGTCGGTTGTTGAGATATCTCTTCCATGTCGAAGAAATGATCGAATCAGTCGACCCCTGGGACGCAGAGGATATTTTTTCTATGGAGCAATCCACTCGGCCTGATCCGAACGACGCCATCGTTTTGGACTTGCTGCAAGCGAAATCCGAGGTATTTTTGCAGGCATGGGATGCCATGTCCGAGAACAAATCACACCATATCACGGTGGATATCGTTCAGATACTTTGCTCCTTTTGCTTCGTGACTGCTCTATACACAGAGTGCCTGCCACAGCAATTTGCTCCTCGATTACGGACACTGCAGCAAAATAGCCAGCAGCTATGGCGGAAGATATGTTCTTTCCTCGGAGGCTCCGAATCTGATTTCTACCAGGTCGTTTTGGAGTTGATGTCACCTGTCCTCGCCTCAACCAAATGCTTTTTTGACGCAAACTGCGCTGTCTCCAGAAGTATTCATGGCCTTGTGCCTCCTTTGGCCGAGGTTCTTGAAAGTTATCGACAGAGGAAACGTGAATATCTGTCGGCTGACACAGAAGAATTTATGGATTTAGACGATCCATTGTCAATGAATGATGAGAGGCTTGAAGTGCATGAACTCATAACCAATTTGAACCGAGAAGCAACACCTCTGTTCCACGATACTGCTACTTTTCAACGTTGTTTGACTATTCAGCTCTCTATGTTCCAAATGACGCAGCCCGGAGAACATCGATTCGATAAACCAGACTCTGAAGCGCTAATTGGCTACCTGACTGGTCTAGACGAGGTTGAAATTTTGTCTGCTCAACATTTTCTTCCTCAGGTTTACCACGCGTGTTCGGGCCTGGAGCGCGAGTCCTTGCTGAGAATCCTCGAGGATATTGGCGAGAAGTGCTTACAGTCCTATGGGCTGGAGCGCTGTGAGAGCTCCCATTCTCTTTGCATACACATCATGGACAGCTTTGTCACTTCGTGGACAAACGAAGAAAGAGATCATTTCAGCGACTCGGCGTCGGATATATACACATGGTTCACAGATGTCCTGTTGGCAAACCAAATGGCGTCTTCCAACGTCTATGTCTCCCTCGCCCGGCTTTTGGATCGCGTTCTGGAATTCAATGCGAATTACCCGGGCGATCAGTCTAGCCCATCCCCACGAACCTGCCTGTTCACAATCATCCAGCAAGGAGACCTGTTGGTCAAATTTAGTGCCGCAGACTTGATCCAACGGTTGTTTAGCCGCTTCTCGCTGAAAGACCACGACGCCATTTTCAACGACGTATTGGAGAGTCTTCCCCGAGATCCCGATTGGATTGAAGGCATTGCCCTCAGGCTCTTCGTACTGGCTCAATTAGCCTCTCAGTGGCATACTCTGCTTCGGAAGAGTATCTACCACATGTTTGAAACGCCTGCTCAGGTACCGCATTCACTTTGGTATGCTGAAAAATGCTTGCAGAATGTTGCGAAAACCCTTGGCCTGGAGGACCCGAAAGAATTATTCCGGCTTTTTTCTTGCCAAATCCTCTACACGTGGACAGAAACGCAGTCAGTCAAGCTGATGCCTTTCCGTATGTTCGGATATGCCAGTCTTCGTGACTTGCTTGACGACGTACAAGACGAAATTGTTGGGCAAACTATAATGCGTGGCGAAGAGCACGAAATGTCTGAGCTTTCTGGTTGCATGGAAACGCCTTTCGTTGATCTGCTGAGCGCATCCTTCTATACGGCAGAGGCATACAGCATAGCACGAGATATCAGTACTCCTCCTAGCCAGGGGAGCCAGCCAAAAGGCGCAGAGAACCGATTGAAGAGAATTCTAGGCGCCGACAATTTTGTGCGGCTGCTCGATCAGCAATTTCCTTTGGTCATAGCGACATTCTTCCGATCTCTTGATCAGTACGACCAAATCGAGAGAGCGTTTGCCAAACGTGCGAATTTCCAAGGTGCACTTGCTGTCCTGAGGAATATCACCGAAAAGAGTGCGTCAACAGTGGTGCTTCCGGCAAACCAGCAGCCTTCATTCCGGTCTCGCTACCTCTTGGACGAATTGGATTTCCTTTGTCGGCGCACAGGTTACGAACTGGCGACAATATGGACGCCTACATTGGTTTCATTTGTTTGTCGAACCCTTCTGGAATCAATTCACCCGGCCCTTGGTTCCCTCCATGCATGCTCAGTTATCCAAAAGATCAGGATTCTCGTCAGTGTCGCTGGGCAAGTCATCCTGCGGGATTATCCGTTCGAAATGATCCTCCATGCTCTTCGACCATTCCTAACCGATGTCTATTGCTCCGAGGATGCATTGGGTATCTTCTGGTATCTTCTGGAAGCAGGGACACCGCATCTGATGGAGAACCCACCATTCATGGCTGGCATCGCAGTGTCTACACTTGTTTCTTTGAGGAATTTTTTGGTGTCTTCGCCAGCGCGCATAACGCAAGATAATCAACTCACATCGGTTGCACCAAATGTCAAAAGATTTCTCCGCTGGTTTGAGGAATTACTCGACAGTTACGCGCCACCCTCATTGAACTCGGAAACAGAAATATCATTCAGGGAGCTGGAAAAATCAGCGCGGGATGTTTCGACTGCCGAAAGCGCTTCGAAGGAAGCAACAGAGCGTGGCCTATTAGTCGAAGTTCTTAGGGACCGGAATTCTGTGCAAGGCTTGCTTAGCAGGCCAATATCAGACCATGTGATCTCATTACTTTGCACAAGCTTCAAGACGGCGCCGGATACTCAAAGCAACATACCTGGAGCAGATGAGAGCGTCTCCGCTGAGACTGTGACCATATTTCAAACGCTCGAGAATTTCGACCCCGGTACCGACTATAGACTGTGGGCTGCCAAAATAATGGGGCGGGCCTTTGCTGCGACTGGGAATATAAGCGATGCTCTGCTGAGAGAGCAGGATCCTTCCCTGTTTGATTCCCAGACGTCGTCTTCCGCCGTTTTCAACCACTCCAAGGTCACTATCCTTCAGGTGCTTTGCAGCATGCTACAGAATGACGACCGCTTAGAAGTAGGCCTTGTTGAGCGGACACTGCAACTCATTGTCAGTAATCTTGCCAACTCGCCTGA
Organism: Aspergillus sp. HF37; assembly: GCA_003698115.1. Taxonomy (NCBI): domain Eukaryota; kingdom Fungi; phylum Ascomycota; class Eurotiomycetes; order Eurotiales; family Aspergillaceae; genus Aspergillus; species Aspergillus sp. HF37. The sequence continues at coordinate 11,471 of RAQS01000301.1, read as the reverse complement.
ATTTGGACATTGCGAAAGTGCCATACCAGCTTCTCTGATGAATGCACTCGCATGGAGCCCATATCAGTGTCCCATTTCAAGGCCGTCAAATTCTGGAGCAAGGACAGGCTTTGGTGCGATGCACTGGGACACCAGCCTACCTTCTGCCGAGTGGGCCCGCTGCATTGCGTTGTTCTTGTCAACGACAGCTGTCGAAGACCCTGTCATCGGACCATTAGGCAGGATTCTCAAAGCAATTCCTGGTCTGGCCGAGCGCCTTTTGCCGTACATCGTGCACGATGTTGTGCTAGCGCAGATCGAAGGAGAAGAAGACCCTCGCCAAACAATCTCTGATATTTTCAAGCAGGCACTGCGCGACGTCAATGAGAGTACCATCCCTCATGCGCGGCTAGTTGTCAACTGTGTCTTGTATCTCCGGAACCAGCCGTTGCCCGACGAATCGACCATAGTGGAACGGGATGAATGGCTAGACATCGACTATGGAGAGGCATCATCTGCTGCAAGCAAATGCCGCCTCCCTAAAACTTCACTGCTCTTTCTCGAGATCCATTCATCTCGCATGGCTGCTAAGTCCCGCCGCTCCTCCATCGCCAAATATTGTCCCCCGTCCGACGCGCTGCATGATGTTTTCAAAAGCATCGACGACCCTGACCTTTTCTACGGTGTTCAAAGGGCTTCCTCGTTAAGGTCAGTGATGGAAAGGCTTGAATACGAAAGTTCTGGGCTCAAGAACGTCCTCTTCCAAAATGCACAGTACGATAGCGACATACAGCTGTCGAGAGATGCAAATATGTATGGAGTTGTAAAGGCCTTGAACTCGACAAACCTCCAAGGAATTGCAAGGTCCATGTTCTCTGCTCCTGGAGAATCGAAGGACACATCCGGCTCTTTTGATAGCATGCTCCAAGCTGCTTCGAGTCTAAGACAGTGGGACATTCCTGTGTCACCCTTAAATCATTCTCCCTCTGCGACTGTGTTTAGGGCTTTCCAGTGCCTTAACACATCCGGCACTGTATTTGAAGCTTCCATCTCCATAGACGAGTGCCTTTTGACGACTCTGAATTTGTTGGGCGGCTCTAGCGGGTCAGCCACGGTCCTGCGAGCAGCGATGAAGGCGCTTGGGATTATGACGGAAATCAGTGACGTCCTCTGCGCTACATCGTTGGACGACATTGACCAAGAGTGGCAGACGATAAAGACCAGAAATAGCTGGCTAAAATCTGCAGGGTAAGCCAAATGACTATACCAGCATGTTGCCTCGGACTTGTCTAACTAGAACAGTTTCCATGAGGTTGGGGAGATAATAAACTGGCAAGAGGCTCTGTTTTCCTCGATAAAGCAGAAGGAATATTTGAAGTCTGCAATTGGAATTAGTGACTGTGACGCGCAGCTTCTGGAGGCCATGGTGATCCGGCAATCGCTGGATATCACGAGGAGCCACGAAATCCCGCAAGCTTCACTAAAATCAGCAATCTGCCTTTCCAAGCTCGTCGACACATGTTCGTCTCTGGGAATCGACATTGAGGGAGCAGCGAAATTCGACTTGGCCAATGTTCTGTGGGACCAAGGCGAGATGACCACGTCGATTGGAATGCTTCAGCAGCTCAATGACCAAGGCAATTTGCACAAGCAAGCAATCCCCATAAGCCGAGCTGAGCTACTCGTCACCTTAGTGAGTTGACCATTCAAGGCCAGCTTTCCTTGGATCTAACATTTTACAGGGCCATAATGTTGCGGAAGCACGTCTCGAGAAGCCAGAGGCCATCATTCAGGAGTACCTGACCCCTGCGGTGAAAGAATTAAAAGAGTCCTCCGAAGGACACGAGGCCGGCCGAGTGTATCATGGGTTCGCGGTGTTCTGTGACCAGCAACTGCAGAATCCCGACGGCTTGGAAGACTTCAGGCGAGCCGAGCAGCTCCGTGATCGCAAAGAGCAGGAAGTTCGTGCCCTGGAAGAGATGATGCAAAATGCGCATGGGAAAGAAAAGGATACGCTTAGGTTGCATCGGTCCAAGACCAAACAGTGGTTTGACCTTGATGACCGCGAGTACCAGCGCTTGCGACGGAGTCGAGAGGCCTTTTTGCAGCAGTGCCTCGAAAACTATCTCCTTTGCTTAAGAGAAAGCGACGCATATAACAACGACGCCCTCCGCTTCTGTGCGATTTGGCTTGACAAATCGGACAGCGACATCGCGAACGTGGCTGTCTCCAAACACCTCAGTCAGGTCCCAAGTCGGAAGTTCGCTTCCTTGATGAACCAGCTGTCGTCTCGGCTACTCGACGTGCCTGATCACTTCCAAAAATTGCTGTTTGCCCTGAATTTCCGGATCTGCGCCGACCATCCGTTTCATGGAATGTATCAGATATTTGCCAGCAGCAAGTCCAAAGGAGGGAAGGATCAGTCCTCTATGGCTCGATACCGAGCGGCAGGCAAACTGGCAGAACAGCTGAAGAACTACAAGCGCATAGAGCCGACCTGGGTTGCCGTACACAATACAAACATCAACTATGTACGGTTTGCGATGGATAGACCGGACGAAAAGCTGAGAAGCGGCTCGAAGGTGTCACTGAGAAAACTACTGACTGGCCAGCGACTCGAACAAGATGCCGCAACGCAGAGGCTTCCACCACCTACGATGAAGATTGACCTTCGAGTTGACTGCGACTACAGCGATATTCCAAGATTGGTCCGGTTTCAGTCCGAGTTTACAATCGCGTCCGGCGTTAGCGCACCGAAGATTGTTACAGCTGTCGGCAGTGACGGCCAACGCTATAAACAGCTGGTAAGGGCTGTTCATTCTACCTTACGACTATAGTATGCTGACAAACAAAAGTTTAAGGGAGGAAACGACGACCTGCGACAGGACGCGATTATGGAACAGGTGTTTGAGCAGGTCAGCAGTCTTCTGAAGGACCACCAAGCTACGCGACAGCGAAACCTGGGCATTCGAACGTACAAGGTGCTTCCGTTGACGTCCAACGCGGGAATAATCGAGTTTGTGCCGAACACGATTCCGCTGCACGACTTTTTGATGCCGGCGCATCAGCGATACTTTCCCAAGGACATGAAGCCCAATGTTTGCCGGAAACATATCAGCGACGTCCAGACACGGTCGTTTGAGCAACGGGTCAGGACCTATCATCAGGTGGCCGAGCATTTCCGTCCAGTCATGCGGTATTTTTTCATGGAGAAGTACAACAATCCAGATGACTGGTTCAGTAAGAGGCTGTCATATACACGGAGCACGGCCGCGATCTCGGTCTTGGGTCACGTCCTTGGGCTCGGCGACAGACACGGACACAACATTCTGCTGGACGAGCGAACGGGCGAAGTCGTCCATATCGACCTCGGAGTAGCCTTTGAGCAGGGCCGGGTCCTGCCGGTCCCAGAAGTAGTCCCATTCCGACTTACCCGCGATCTCGTTGATGGAATGGGAATCACCAAGACGGAAGGTGTCTTCCGGCGTTGCTGCGAGTTCACTCTCGAGGCCCTTCGGCAGGAATCATACAGCATCATGACCATCCTCGACGTACTCCGGTACGATCCATTGTACAGCTGGACTGTATCGCCACTGCGGATGAAGAGGATGCAGGACCCTCAGGTGGCCGAAGATGGGCCGCCAGTCCTGCCCGGTGCGACCGACAAGGGCTCCGCGAACGAGCCGAGTGAGGCGGATCGGGCACTGACTGTTGTTGCGAAGAAGCTCAGCAAGACGCTCAGCGTGACGGCGACGGTCAACGAACTGATCCAGCAGGCGACGGACGAGAGGAATCTTGCTGTTTTGTATTGCGGTATGTTGGCCTGCTGCCTTGTTCTGCTGGTCTTTAACTGATTATCGACAGGTTGGGCTGCATATGCATAATGTTGATTGTTTTACTGGGATATAGTTGTTTTTTTCTGTATATTGCAGAGTTCCATGGCTGTATATACCAAGATCGCAGTTGTAGATCTAAATATATACTTGGATCCTCGCATCCACTTTTTCCGGCGCCACCACCAAAGGAATGCAGTGCTGTCATCTTCCCTCCAGCCCAGCGACTACGTACTCTCCTCCAACTGCTCGCCAAATAGGTCCAGATAGCTAGCGTTGCGCTGATTGGGCTGTTCGCTATCCTGGCATTTTGCAAATGCGCAGGAGCACCAGTGCCATAACCAGAGCTACTACGACTTGACCGGCTCCGGCTCACCACTGGCCGCAAACATGACAGCAGACTCGTCTTCGCCAAACAGAGGCCTTGTGGTATTCTCTGGAGGCAGCGCTGCAAATAATCTTGTAGACGTGTTCAGTGCTGTCCAGGAGAGCAAGCAGTGCTCGCTGAGCTATATCATCCCCATCAGCGACAACGGCGGCTCGTCGTCGGAGCTGATTAGGATATTCGGAGGGCCTGGGATTGGCGACGTGAGAAGTAAGCTACAGCCTCTGGTGTCTGGGCTCGTTCTAACCCGCACAGGCAGACTGGTCCGTCTGATCCCGGACTCGCCGCCCAATTCAGAGCGAGCGGCCATCAAAGCGCTCTTCAACCACCGGCTGCCGGAAGAAGCCTCCGCGGCTCATGGAGAGTGGCTTTCGATTGTGGAGGGCACTTCCGGGCTCTGGAAGCAGATCACCCCGGCGAAGAAGGAGCTGATCCGGTCGTTCTTCAACCTCCTGAACATGGAGATCCTGAAGCGCGCGCGGCCACCCGTGACCACTTTCGACTTCACCTCCGCCAGCGTCGGCAATCTGTTCCTGACCGGCGCGCGGGTGTTCAGCGGCAGCTTCGAAAGCGCCATCTATCTGCTGGGCAGCATCTGCGGCGTGCCGTGGGATAGCGTGCGCGTGATCCCGGCAATCAACTCGAACTTCTCGCACCACATCTCTGCCTTGCTCGCGGACGGAACCGTGATAGTCGGCCAGAATAGCATCTCCCACCCCAGCGAAGCCACCGCCCTCCAGCCTCGCCCGGGCACCCGACGGCCCAGCCTGCTGCTGGCCGACGGCGAAGAGCCCGACCCGGACGACGGCCTCGGGTCGTCGGACGCCGTGACATACGAAGACGACCACCTCCCCGGCTCGCTCCCTACGCTACGCCACAAGAACATCTCGTTCAGCAAGGCCGAGAACGAAGACCTGCCGTCGCGCATCACCCGGATCTGGTACATCAACCCGTACGGGCAGGAGATCCGGCCGCCGGCGAACCCGCGGGTGCTGGGTGCCGTGCGCGACGCGCAGGCAATCGTATACAGCATCGGCTCGTTGTTCACGTCGGTGATTCCGTCGCTAATCCTGCGCGGCGTCGGCCAGAGCATAGCCAGCAGCCCTGCGCGGCACAAGATCCTTATTTTGAACGGGTCGCTGGACCGCGAGACGGGGCCGCCGTCGGAGCCGTTTACGGCCGTCGACTTCGTCGAGACGATTACCCGTGCCGGGGAGGAGAGCCGCGGCCGGGGTTCGTTTGAGAGGAACGGGAATGAGCCGTTTTCGCCGTCTGCGTCGACCGCGAACACTGCGTGGCATTCCTCGCTCCCGTATAGCTCCTACGTCACGCATATCCTGCATCTAGAGGGTCCCGGGACGCCGGTGGTGGAGCGGGAGCGTCTTGCTGCGATGGGCATTGAGACGCTTCGATTGTATGGGCGCAAGATTGTGAGCTTCGATGGGGAGACGGAGGTGGCGACGGGGATGAAGTATGATTCGGCGGCGCTTGTGCAGGCCCTTGAGGTTGTTTTGGGCAGGAAGGGAGACGCTATTCTTCGAGGTGGACAGGGAAATGGGTTGAATAGAAGGAACACACTGGATCCCGGACGGAGGGTGCGAGGGTGATGCTGTGAGTCGATAGACATACTAGTAATTAAGAGTGTATATGCATTAGATCCAGGCTGTCTTCTGCATACACGCAAATGCAAGGCAGTATCGCTGAATCCATTCCATCAAGGAACAATGCCTAATCCAAAGATGCCCAACATTGACCAAAACCCAATCCAACGCCAACGCTGAAAGACTCCGAAAAAAAAAAAAAAAAAATCACGCGCCACCAGTCGTAGCCTGGTCCCTCTTCTTCGTCGCAAGCTTGAGCTGTAAGGGAACGAGATTCCTCCGCGGCCCTGGGGCGTCAATCCGGGAAAGCGGCTTCCTGCACACCGGACAGGGTCTCCTAACCAGCTTGCTGGAGGACTCTGTCCTCTGGCCTTCGGGGGGCTTCAGGGCATCGATGATACATTTGTGGCAGAAGAGATGGCCTGACATCACAGAGTAGTTAGCATAACCAGCTCGCAGACAGCCCAGAGCGACAACCAGAACATACCGCATACAGTGGTCGTAGCATCGACCGGAGGTTCTATGCATATCGGACATCGAAACGCCGTCAGAACCGAGCGGCCTTTCTCGTGCTCTGCCTCCTGTTGGGCCCTGATAGCGTCTTCCCGCTGCTTCGACAGCGCTTTCGCAAGAGCCGTTGAGTCTTTGTCGTCTTCTCGTAGATCGATGAGCTCGGCAGAGGAATCCTCCTCTGATTGGGTCTCTATGTTGGACGTCGAGGTTGTGTCGGAATCGTCAAGGCGCGGGCGCTTCGTTGCGCGGGAGCTTGGTCTGAGGGAGCTTGTGACGGGCTCGTGTTGGATGACCGTCGACGAGAATGTCGAGAGGAATGGGGCGGGGGACGCTCCATGTTGTGCTGGTTCAGTGGATGGTCGGGTTTCTGCTGTCTGGAGGCAGGGGAGAGGGAGGGTCTGTGGCCATAAGGAATTGAAGTCGTGTTAAACAGTATATTTAGCGAGAACGGCTGAGAGAAGGGATATCAGCGTTGAATCGTCCTTGGGTCGTAGTCCAGCAGCATGGAGAATAAAGATGAAGATGGACGAAGAGAAGCAGTGGCACTGGACGATAAGATAAGCACAACCTATGGCAGGCGGTGAGCAACTCGGAAGAAAAGTTGATCCGGCTATCATGACGCGACTTCCGCAATAGGAAATCTCCAGGCGAACCTCTCTTCTGCAATCCCACCCATCCCTGAGGCAAAGGTTGCACTACTCCGTTCCTGCGCAGCGTTGGCTGCGTCTGGCATTATTATGCCCTGCATTTGAGTCGCGCCCCTTTTTACCCCATAATGCTCTTGAGTCCCTCGTGCGCTCGTTCCCGGGGCGCCCTGCGGTCGTATTCACGCCGACTGCGCTCGCCACTCCCTGCGCGGTTGCACCCTAAATCGCTTGTCAGATACTACGCGCAGGATGCGACGCAGAATGATGAAGCTGTGCACCGCCCCTCTCTTTCGGGTATGTCGATTCTGGTTGCCCCTTAGAAGAGTTCTCCAGACTGATCGCTCGTGTCGCAGTTCCCTCCTCGTCCAGGTTTAATGAGATCGGAGTGCAGCAACTAAGCGACCATGTCTACTCCCAGGTATTCCGAGGCGTAGGCAAGCCGCCGGATCCGAACTTGGTCGCCTTGTCGAAGGAGCATCTATCGAGACATGACCTGCTTGGTAAATCACAGGAGTCCGCGAACCCTATCGCGTTTGACATGCCGACCCTTCAGGGACAGACTTTGGATGAGCACTTTTACAAACTGGGGATGGACTCGTCGGAGCCGTATCTATCCTACGCCAAATCCTATATGAAAGCGCACTCACCGGACATGCCCCGCAAGTGGATTAAGCGCAGCGGATGGACGAAATATAAACCTGACGGCTCCTGGGACCCCGTGGATGCTCCGAATGAGTCAATGATTACTTTCGACACCGAGGTTATGTGGAAAGAGCACCCCTTCGCGGTCATGGCCTGCGCGGCGAGTCCTACAGCCTGGTATGCGTGGCTGTCTCCCTGGTTGCTTGGGGAGTCAGAAGATACAGCCCACCTCGTTCCGCTGGGTGATCCGTCGCAGCCGCGGATCATCATTGGCCACAATATCGGCTATGATCGAGCACGGGTTCTGGAGGAGTATGATATGAAGCAGACTCGCAATTTCTTTGTTGACACCATGTCCCTCCACGTCGCAGTAAATGGGATGTGTTCGCAACAGAGGCCAACTTGGATGCGACATAAAAAAAACAAGGACTTGAAGGACAAAATCTCAAACGAAGCCAACTCGGTCGAGCTAGCCGCTCTGCTTGAAAGTAAGATGCTGAGCGAAGAGGAGGAGGAGCTATGGGTAGGAAGAAGCTCGGTGAACTCGCTGCGGGACGTGGCTAAGTTTCACTGCGATGTCACCATTGACAAAGCGCAACGAGACCACTTTGGTGAACTCGACAGGCGCGAAATCGTGGTGAAATTCGAAGAACTTTTGGACTACTGCGCTGCCGATGTCGCCATCACTCACCGCGTGTTTAAGAAGGTGTTTCCGAACTTCCTCGAGGTCTGTCCGCATCCAGTCAGCTTCGGAGCCCTCCGGCATCTTTCCTCCGTTATTCTGCCTGTAAATGAGTCTTGGGAGGAATACCTTTCCAACGCGGAAGGAACTTACCATCGGCGACTGCATGATGTTCAGCGAAAACTGGTCGAACTGTGCGACGAGGCTTTGAAGTTCAAGGAGAGACCCGACATTTATATGAGCGATCCTTGGTTACGGCAGCTGGACTGGTCCGGCCAAGAGGTTAAAATGGTTAAGGGGAAGAAGAAAGGCGATCCTCCGCGGCCAGCAGCAAGACAGAAAAAGCCAGGGATGCCGCAGTGGTACAAAGATATGTTTCCGAAAAGTAATGGAGACATCAACCTCACTGTACGCAGTCGTATTGCACCCCTTTTGTTGAAACTTGCATGGAACGGATATCCCTTGATATGGTCCGAGAAGTTCGGTTGGTCGTTCAAGGTTCCCAAAGACAAAGTGAAGCAATTCGAGAACCAGCCCGTGGTTCTCTGTGATATGTCGGAGGAGAAAAACCCAACATTACGGGAGGATAGCCAGCACGCCTACTTCAAACTTCCGCACAAGGATGGGCCACAAGCCCGGTGCACCAGCCCATTGGCCAAAGGCTATATGCAGCATTTTGAGCGAGGGACCCTATCCTCGCAATTTGCTCTCGCCAAGGAAGCGCTTGAGATGAATGCGTCTTGCTCGTATTGGATTAGTGCGCGAGACCGGATCATGAGTCAAATGGTGGTCTACGAGGACGACGTGAAAAGGCCCCAACCAAAGAGAAACGAGTCTGGAAAGCGGCAAGGGTTTATTCTGCCCCAGCTCATTCCAATGGGCACTATTACCCGACGTGCAGTGGAGAATACATGGCTTACGGCCAGCAATGCAAAAGAAAACCGCGTTGGTTCTGAGCTGAAGGCCATGATCAGAGCGCCGCCCGGTTACTCCTTCGTTGGTGCAGATGTGGATTCTCAGGAACTGTGGATTGCAAGTCTCATCGGAGACGCCCAATTCCAGATTCACGGTGGGAATGCGATCGGGTTCATGACTCTTGAAGGCTCCAAGTCTGCAGGGACGGACATGCATTCGCGGACCGCTAAGATCCTAGGTATTTCCCGGAACGATGCAAAAGTGTTCAACTATGGGCGAATATACGGAGCTGGGGTCAAGTTTGCCGCCACCCTTCTGCGCCAGTTCAACCCAACCATGACCGAAAAGCAAACTCTTGACGTCGCGAACAATCTATACAAAGAGACCAAGGGAGCCCGTACGACCCGTCGCATTTTGACCGACGGCCCGTTCTGGCGCGGGGGCACCGAGTCGTTTGTTTTCAACAAGCTCGAAGAGTTTGCAGAGCAAGAACGGCCGAGGACACCGGCCCTAGGGGCGGGGATTACGGAGGCTTTGATGCGGCGGTTTATCAACAAAGGCAGCTTCATGACGTCCCGAATCAACTGGGCGATCCAGTCGTCTGGCGTTGACTACCTTCATCTCTTGATTGTTTCAATGGACTATCTTATCCGACTGTACAACATCCACGCTCGTTTAGCCATCACCGTCCACGATGAGATCAGGTATCTTGTCAAGGACGAGGACAAGTATCGCGCCGCACTGGCTTTGCAGATCGCCAATGTGTGGACGCGGGCTATGTTCGCGCAGCAAGTCGGCATCGACGATCTTCCTCAGTCGTGCGCATACTTTTCGGCGATCGATGTAGACCATATTATGCGCAAGGAGGTCGACATGGATTGCGTGACTCCTTCACACCCGCACAAGATTCCTCACGGCGAAAGCCTCGATCTCGAACAGCTTCTTGCCAAGGACCGCGAAGCGCACCTCGACCCAACCATCACGCCACTATCTCCGCCGTCTCCTCAGAAATACACGTATACCCCCCGTGAATCCGTCATGTCGTCCCTACAGGCCGCCAACCATCCAGCCTTCATCCGGGCTCAGATCACCAAAAATGACAACGAACTCCGCGACATCATCCGGGACTTTTCGCAGGGCAACTCCGCGCGAAGTAGCCAGCATTCGGCAACAGGACGAGCCAAGCCGGCCAGTGCGCTGTCGGCAGAGCCGCAGAAGGCTCTTCTCATGGATGTACAGTCTGGGCTTTATCGCGACTTCCACCAGAATGTTCCTCAGGGGAACAGACCATCGCAGTTTAACTTCCAACGACACTGGAAACCAAGGCCGTCAGCCCGGGCATGATCATCTCTCATTAATTTCCTTCGATCGATTTCTTTTTGTATTACCTACGACATACGAGCATTGGGATGGCGTCATGCTGATGGGTAAAGAGTGATGGGGGGAAATGAGAGTCATGTACAGTTGAGCTTGTTTAATTCTTGTAAATATTACTAAATATAGCCTCAGGGCAAAAAACATCAGGATGCTTCAATTCCTCTACATCTCTCTCTCCCCTGTTGTCTTTCTTTTCTTCTTGCATGGCAGGCGCCGTCCAACCAGGGCATTGCACGAATGAGCAAAACTTAGCCATGCCGGTATCGCAGGTCATCTCCACCTAGGGCCTGGATATTCGCTCAAATCCGCTCGCCAATTGACTAGGAGAGGACCAGGGGGTCCTCATAGTTAAGGCCCAGCTATCCCAGTAAGCCGCCCACACCTCTCATCACTCCTCAACCAAGCCCAACATCGCAGCAAGCAGCAGCAGCTACAATGGCATACACCCTCCCACCACTCCCCTACGCCTACGATGTACGTCCTCCCATTATCCAAAAGCCCAGGCTAACAAGCACAGGCCCTGGAGCCTATAATCTCCAAACAGATCATGGAGCTGCACCACAAAAAACACCACCAGACCTACATCAGCAACTTGAACTCGGCGCTCGCGGCGCAGTCCGCCGCAACCCAAGCGCAGGATATCACGGCGCTAATCGCGGTGCAGCAGAAAATCAAATTCAACGGCGGCGGGCATATCAACCACACCCTGTTCTGGGAGAACCTGGCGCCGCCGGGCGCAGAGACGACGAAGGTCGAGGCTGCGGCGCCGGCATTGAAACTGGCGCTGGAGAAGAGATGGGGCTCGGTCGAGGGGTTCTGGGATAAGTTTGGGGCGGTGCTGCTCGGGGTGCAGGGGAGTGGATGGGGATGGTTGGTTGTTGATCGGCCGGGCGAGGG